>VDFB02179234.1:51542681-51789848 GCA_007258455.2 Sequoia sempervirens
GAGGGTTTCAGAGGGTGTGAGATCAGTTTGGATTTTTGCTAACCCTAGCCATCGAATATTTGAGTTAGCAAAAAAACGTGTTTATCAGGTCGTTAGATCTGATGGTGTTAAGCTAGGGTCTGCAAATGGTTTGATTAAGGGCGTCAGCAGAGTAAGGGGAGATGCAAGCAAGCGCAGAAAAATAAATGTGAATGACATAAAAGAAAACAAGGGTAAGAACCTTTAGTCCTTGCTTGGCTGATGCTATAGGTTGGGTACAAGTAAAATGTTCTGTACATGGATTTTTTTAGGTAGTAGGTAAAGGAGATCTTTTAGGTCTTGGGCTAGCCATCATACAAACTTGGTGCATGATGTACTCCTTGTTGTAACAAGAGAACCTTTTTACATTACCTAACCCTGACCAAGCTTGTGAGTAGACCAGGTCTTGCTGATACATCTACACCTCAAGCAAATAATTTAAGGAAACATAAACAGAAGTTCAGAAAATTTGGCAAATCTTGATCTGGAAATATATTCCTATTTTATAAATTTTGCTTAAATGTTAGAATTATTTTTCAAATTTCCCGAGATTCTAAGTCTTATTTATAGAAATTGCAATTTTTTTTATTGCTTGATAAATCTTGGGGGAGAGTATGGGAAAATCTTCCAGCATGGGGTAAGCTTGAACGCTGTCACTTCTGTCATCTCATCCACTGTGTGGGATTTGAACTCCAACTACCATAACACTGGAATCTGTTAGGCAGTGATATGATAAGTTTAGATATTGAGATCAATTATCTTCTATAATTGACCAATATTAGACATGGCAATTTCTTCTGATTTTGTGAGATCTGGTAAGTCTAGTATTAGGACTCCTGTTGTATTGTGTATCCAAGGTGAAATGTTATTTGATGTGTTTACCTCTGGTATTTGATCATGCGCCATGTTGTTGGTGATTCTTAACACATTGCGTTTATGTTTGTTAATTGATGGCCATAGTGGCCATTGTTGTATAGGATTTTATGACATGTGGATAAATATTGCAACTGCAATTTAATGGTTCATAGAGTTCAAACCATCTTTTCTGACAGCAAGGTACTCTTTTCCTTGTGCTTCTATAGCAACTGAAGCATCGACTTCGGGCAGGAGTGGAGAAACTTCAAATGATTTGTCAAAAGAGGCCTTGGGTGTTGAGCTAGAGGTTGTTGGAGAGGAAATGCCCAAATGGAAGGTGTTGCGAGTGAGTGAGTCCTTCCCCTACAATTAAGCTTTCAACAAATTATTATGAAATAACAGCTCGACTTTTAAAGATCTAAGGTCCACTTTTCTGTGTGCTTGATATTAAGTACTCATTCATTAAGAATAGTCAAAGACTTCTTTTATGCCAATATGTTGCCTTACCATGATAACTTGAAAATCGATTTTAAACTATTTTTTGTGACCAATCAGTATGCTAGAATCCTATGTAAAAAGAACACTGACAACAATAAGAGTTGGACATATCATTTTCTAATTCAAAGCTGTACAGAACTGCGGACTTCAAAATAATTTTGGTTAATTCTATCTTCAATTTAATTCATTTTTGCTCTTTCTCTAATTTAATTTATCTTGTTTTATATTCAGTGTATTAATTTTTTCCTTATATTTGTAATAATGTTGGCTATGTATTAGGACTGTTATTTTTTTTGTTTAATGCCACTATTTGATCATGGATGTGATAATTATAGGTTATATCATATATGTTGTGGAGGAGATTCCATCATTTTATCTTGATCTAAGTAGCCGGTTCGGGTTCGGGTTCGGGTTCGGGTTCGGGTTCGCGGGTTCGGCAAAATTTTTTGGGGGGTGGGTTCGGTTCGTCTTAGGTTCGTTAGTACAAATTACAAAATATGTAAAAAAAAATATATATATATATATGCAGCCTAGAAGCATGAATTCAGAATTAGGATTAGAATATCACATAACTGATAACATCATATAAACAACAAAACCACCATAAACTTGAATGTCATTTAAAACATGCATGATAAATATTCATTGTTCAAACTTCAAGTTCAATATTACAACACTTTCAAAGTTTTAATCATCATATGGATTCTCTAGATCATCCATATCAATGTCAACATTGACATTAGATGAAGTAGGCTGAGCCCACAAGACCGACAATCCGCCCCTATCTTCACTGTCTTTGGAGATATAAACTAGGGCCATTATTATCAGATCTTGCATTGCTCCTATTAAGAAATTAGCTGATACTATACTTGAAGTGGAGCTATTGGTTTTAAGACTTAAACTTTGTTTGCGATTCAGTTGTGCATTCTTCTCAGAGAATGCTATATACACTTATATTTTGCTGCTATAGGGTTTGCTGTTTAGTTGCTCTTTCTTATGTATATTGCTTTTATAATTTTATTTCACTCTCTTTTGTAATGCAGCACAGTGATGTTTTCTGTGGTTATTTGAGGATAATATTGTAAATTCTCTCTATGTAAGTTTAATGGTTGGAAAAAATCAAATTGTAGGACCTTTGCATTGTAATGTTTACTGGTAATTTGAGTTTGTATTGCAATACATATTGTTTTCTTATCTAGGATTATGATTTTATTTTTTTTATAATGGATGATAAAATGTGATCTTAAATATCAATTAAAAAATAAACAATCAAAATTTAGAGACTAGTTGATTTGACTATTTTATACTTAAATGGTTATTAAAATTTGAGATCTGTGTTTTCTTTGTTTATTTAAAATTTTGATGTTATAATGGAGAACCTTATCCCCGTATCTGAATGGATTGGAATTTTTTTTAATATATTTGAAAATTTGAGGTTATAATGGGGAACATTATCCCTGTCTCTGAAGGGATTTGAATACAATATTTTAATTATTTAAACTGTACCCACATCATAAATATTTATTACATAGGTATGTGTTTCCTTTCTAAAAGAGTAAGTCCCCATGCATCTACAATTTGTAATCGAAGGTTGGAGTTCGTTGAAATCGACAATTAGAAACTGCATAGCAAGATCAGAATTATTAATGCTACAGATTGTGATATGATGTGGAATGAAAATGCTTGTTTGCAAAACAAATGAATGAAAATGAGGCAGTTTAGGTGTTTAACATGTTTTAGAGGTCACTTTTAGGGTTCCCATGGGCGTGGGTCAAAGTCAAAGTGAAGTAAACATTAAAAAAAAATAAAAAAAATCACTTTTTGCCGCCCAGACGCCCGGGTTCTGCTTGGGTTCGCCCGGGTTCTGCTCGGGTTCGCCCGGGTTCTTCACTGGCGAACCAAGGCCCAAATGCAAGGACCCTGGCCGAACCAGCAGAAGGACCGGACCAGGACCCGGACCCAGGGCGAACCCAGACCAGGACCCGGGCCAGAACCCTGCGAACCAGCTACATAGATCTTGATTATAAATTTTTCTAAGTTGAAACAAAAATGATGGCCCCTCCATGATTCATCATCTCCTTTCGTCCACCCCACAATTGAAGCTCTAGATTTAGTTAGCCATTTCTGGATTTCTTGGAAATTTGAAAGCGATGACCATCTCTCCCCGTACATCTTGAAGAGTTACCATCCTAAAAAGGAATTGACTTATTATTTATTAAATTTAGAAGTAGCCGTTGTATGCCTTAATGGGTTACCATCCTAAAAACTAAAAAGTATCAATTTAATATTTGACTTATTATTTATTAAATTTAGAAGTAGCCGTTGTATGCCTTAATGGGTTACCATCCTAAAAACTAAAAAGTATCAATTTAATATTTAATAGATTTTGAAGAAACAGTATAGAAAATTTTAAACATTATTCTAACCTGATAAATATTTTTATGTGCAATCAGCATTGTCCTTACACATTTGAATATCAGATCTTTTCAAACTATGGCCAATACAACCTCTGAAAAATGTGTAACACGCTTAACTTACAATAATGTGATAAAAAAGATGTCAGCAGAAATTTTATTGTGAAACCATATCCAAGAGAAAATCATCTCCATAGTATATAGAGTTCAGTAAAGTACTTTTTGATCTTTGCTGCAGGCTGAATCCTATTGATCATCTTGGTAATTGTGAATATCATTCTCTTCATGACCGAATTGATTACTGCAATATGCATTTAATATACCATGCAATTGATATGGTGGTAGTTGGCCTCCAAGTAAGCTGTTGATAAGCTGTAGAGGAATGGTATACATATTTATTTTTAATTGTTGAAAATAACCACGAGAAGTCTTCACACATTTGTGAAACAAAATTGATTATGATTGATTCATGTAATTTGCACCAGGTGGAATAATCATACAAGCTTTTTTAAATCCTACCAAGGAATGCATTACATTTAGCAATCAGATCTCTTTGAACCAACACGGAATATAACATGTTCCAAAGTTGCAGGTAAACTATTTGATGGTTAAGTCTGTGACGCAATCTGATATTACTTTTCCAGACATTGGAAAGCTCAGTTGTGTATTAGAAGAGTATAGTGCATGAGTTAGCACAAACAGGTCATTAAAAAACTATATGTAAAGTCTTACACGAAGATTAGTTTGGCTATTTGGGTGAGAAGATGATAGGATTAAATTTTTGAGTGAAAAGTGACTTTTCACAAAAAACTAATAGTAACGTGGGAAATAATGTTTCCTTGGTAGCTCAAACATGTTGTTCATTTTTTCTTTTTGCACCAAAGGTCCCTTCAGGCTATAACAGATGACATCTGATGTGGTATTCATCTCCATGCACATAAAAGACAAGAAATGATAACATTTAAATTCTGTATGCCATATGCTGTGGTCTAGAAGCAGCAGAAACATGAAGAAGAGAAATGTAAGCAAGAATATAATTCTTGTAACACTGAATATATCTGAAGATGCAAGTCTGAATCGATTTAGTTCAGGCTACAAATGCAGTAAATAATGTGGTTAAAGCCATGCTGAAGAAATTATACTTTTCAAAGGAGAATCTGCAAAGAAAAATGAAGGAGACATGGAACCTGGCATTATAATGGCCTAAAACAAAACGTCACAATTTATTTAAGGAGTGGCATATCTTTTGAATTACTCTTATGCTTTCACCTGCAATACTTTAAGACTCCAACTTACTGCATCTTAAATAATAATATAATAGTAAGATAGTAACAATGAGGAGGGGGGACATAACCCTCACTTGGGATCCACAAACAAGTTTTAGACATTGCAAACTTGAGGACTACCAACTCTATACCTTACTAGAAAGCTCAATTTCAACCTTCTAAACTAGGAAAAATATGTTTCTATATTTCAATTAATATGCCACCATATTCTGTTATTGCCTTATTTTCCCTATTACTACTAAGGGCAGGGTGATCGTGATCTGCATCAGGACCCACAACATGACTTGGATCATTTCCTTAGTACATGACACAAGCACTAATATTTGGGCTAACATATCATGACAAATGATTCTCTATCATTAACTTGATTCTATAAAGAGATACTGACATGTCTTAACCATGATTCACTTCACTTGTAAATTTCAATTCAATTTTAACTACAAATGATACTTGTTCAATGTTTGATTTAATCATATTGATTAATAGTAATCAATGATCATTTTGAGAGCTTTGATGCCTATTTTTCTCTTTTTTGGTGTAAATTGCACATGCTTTTGTTTGAGAGGGTATTAATATGCAATTAGTGTAGACCTTGCTTCCATAGATCCTATTCTCCATATTTTTTTGTTATGCATTGAGATCTTGACTGAATCTTTCATTGGTCTGACTTCTGACGATATCCTTCTTTGCGTTGTAACACCTTTTTGCCTTGATCTGATGTGTTATGGCTTGTTAGCTCAGTCCTATGCCTTGATAGGGAACTATGAAGACACATAGCTAAACTGTTACTGATTGTGCCTTATACTGCCTATAACAAAGTAATTGATTTGATGTTGAGTTGTAGACCTGGCTTTTATAGATCCATTCTCCATATTATTTTGTTATGCATTAATATCTTGACTGAAATCTTTCATTGTTCTACTTCTGATGATATACTTATTCACTTTGTAACTTCTTTTTGCCTTGATCTAATTTTTTTGTGGTTGGTTAGCTCAGTCATTTTTCTTGAAAGTTGATAGTGAGCTTTGAAGACACAGCTAAATTGTTGCTGATCACGCCTGGGTCACTGCCTATAACAAGTTGATTGATTTTACAGTTTTTGGTTTCATTCAAATTTGCTGTATTCTTTCTGTTGATGTTTTGAATTTGAAACCAAACTAATTGCTTGGACTTGTAAAAATTGAGTACTTGATGACAATTTGACATTGATCATTGTTTAACTAGGTAGGCATGCAAGGAATCATTAGAATCACAGTTTAATGTGTATTTAATGTATATATTACATCGCAGCTCTTGAAATAAGAAAAAAGTGCATTATTAACACAATATTAACACACTAAGTTCTATGCATTTGATTTTGAAGGGGTAGCTAGGTGTTGTGACCTATTTCACACTCGCCCTTTGCAAATGGGGACCCCCAGTAGTTTGCTTTTTAGAGGTTTTGTCTTAGCGTTGCAATTTCATAAGTCCATTTCTTTGAGAGTTTGGAGTTAGGGTTTTGAGAAATCATCCGAGTCAAATAGGGAACTCAAGCTCAGAATAGTGTCTGGACATCGTCAAAGTGCTCAGAAGGCCCGAAGGACGAAAAACGCCATTGCTTAGGGTCAATTCTGACACCTTCCTATTTTTGTGGGATTCTGCTTTTTTTTTGCTTTTTGCTTTTTGTGCTTTTTGATTTTTGGCACTTTGGGACCAATCCGGGAAGCAGCTTTTTTGGCCTGCTTTTTGCTTTTTTCAGCTTTTTTGAAAGTTGACCTAGGATTGGGTCCCTCAGGTCATGGCAACAACATTCCTATCTTTAGAATCAAAAATTTGTGTCTCAAAGTATAAAAAGCAAGGGAAAATCTCCAGGGAAGGTTTTGTTCTAGATGTTCTAGGTAAACGTGAAGGGTTGAGCAAGAAATTCATCCAAGTGTTAGGCAAGGCAATATCTAGGCCATCCACAAGTTCGCCATGGTTTGAAGAACATGGCCTACTAATCTACAAAGTCTGCCCACACTCGGCTTGCAAAGCTCAAAGTCTGCCCACACTTGGCAAGGTAAGCTTAAAGTCCGCCCAAGCATGGCTTGTTGAGCCTAAAGTCTGCCCAAGGTAGGGAATGGCATGGGGTTGGCAAAGTCCGCCCTAGAACAAAGAAAGTGGCATGGCACAAGAAGGTCAAACTCCGCCTTGTCCAAGAGCACTCAAACTTCCCCTTGCAATGTCCAAGGACTCATGAAGTCCGCCCTTGCAATGCCCAAGCAACCATGAACTCCGCCTTGTCCAAGAGCACTCCAACTCCACCCTAGCATGAAGCAAAATGACTAAACCATGCTAAAATCTGCCAAGAAGAAATCAAGGGGAGATGGCAAAGGATGTTCCAAGTCCGCCATGCTTTGGCATGACATTGCCAAAGTCCAACCTAAAACAAACGTGACATGAAGATGTCCAAACAACAGCAAAATCTGCCCAACTAGAAAGAAAAGTCACACAGCAACCATGAAGTCTGCCTAGGTAAAATTGGCATGAAGACGATCAAGTTCGCCATGGATAAAATGAAAGTTTGCCATAATTGAAAGATGATCAAGTTTGAAAAGATTGGAAAAATAAAACTCAACACTTAGAATATTTTTATATTTTTCCAACACTTAGAAGAAATTTTCGAAGTATCCAACACTTAGGAAAATTTTCAAACTCAAGAATCTAGAAGATTCCGTGCCAACTCATTCAAGGAAAGGATATTTTGGCTAAGGGTGGCATCATGGTGAAAATTATAAACTTTCTCTTGAAAATTTTCAATGAAGTTTAAGTTGCCATTTTGGAGGAAATAAAACAGTCCGGGTTCGATGAATCTAAAAGAAAACATGAAGTTGCTAAAATCATTGAACTCTTCAACTCTATATTAAGTTTAACTTGTCACTTGTCAATTCATTTTCTCCAAAGTTCGATTGGGAAAAGGTTTTGGCTCTCTCAAGGTTGCGAAAGATAAATTTTGAAGGGGGACTTTTGAAGATAAAGTAAAATTTCTGAGTTGAAGGACATAATTTCCAGAAAATAACGTGCTTTTTCTGAGTTAAAGACAGAATTTTCAGAATTAAAGGCAGATTTACAGTCAAAAATATAGTTTCGAAGGTTCAAAATCTGAGTTTGACTGATTTCTTTCATCCTTCTTCTATCTTATTCACTTATTCTTGTGAAATTTGCTAAGTGTTTAGCCAAATTCTTCCATTTTCAGTCTGATTTTTCATAGACTGAAAGTGAAATGTTCGAGCAAAAGGTCCAAAAAAAAAATTCAGAATTAGGGTCTTAAAAGTAATGTCAATTTTCTTCATGTTTGTTGCAGGTTGATGACCACCAAAGGAGGACCTTCAAGAAAAGCTTAGATGAAGTTCGCCAATAAAGGTTTGCAGCCGGAGTCAAAGATCAATTCCACGTGGAAAAATGTCACAGACACCAACCTCGGGCACGTGGATTTCAAGGATTTCAAAAGGAGAATGTATGGGCAAGATGGATTCTTGCCAACACCTATTGCTTGCCGGATGATGAGAAATGGCATTGTACAGGTGGTTGGATTTCCACCGGCTATGGAGTGTGTTGAGTTGATGATCGAGTGTGCCATACATTATAATGCACAAGAAAGACAAATTATTTGCCAGATGGGAGAGTATTGGCTCACCTTGGAGAGTTAGCCATTCAGGAAGCATTTGGGATACCAAATCACAACCGGACTTCCTATAAAACCAAAGAAGATGCCAAAAAACATTATGAGGACCAGCTTGAGCTCTGTGCAACAAATGTCAATAAGTTGTGGTTAGAAAAGCCAAGGCCTTCCCTCAAGAAAGTGCCAAAGAAGTTGCTTCGTACTGACTTCAAAGAGGAGTATGGTGACATCATTTTGTTGTTAAACAGAGTAATGGGCAGCCCTTAGGGTATGCCATTTGAAACCTGGATGTACTATTTTATTGATGAGATCACCTCAGGTGTTAAAATGTTGAATTAGTCTCGGATAATCAGCGATAATCTTAATGAACAACTAATTTTTTTGGAAAGGACGAGTCCTTTTACATGAACTCCTACATTGTCTACTTGTTGGCTAGAAATTACAGATACATAGGATTGATTTGTAGAGGCGTGGTAGGTAATGGTGAAAATGAGTTTAAGTCCTATGACTGTTATCCATAGCTGTAGCTTAGCGAGAAGACCCACTTTAGAAGGGTAAATGATGCCTTCTTGATGTACATCACCAGGATATTGCAGGGAGGAACTCGTCAAAGGCTCACTCAGGAGGTCAAGAGCTTGATAAGCAAGTATGGATCCTGGTTTATCCAGTATCAAAGATTCACGTATATAAGAGTTCAAGGATTTACTGGATGTCCTTACTGACTTCCGATTTACCCTACCAACAGAATGGTCTTGCTCGAAGTCCTTAGACAATTGGAAACATATCAGGGCTTCCAGAGAACAAAGCAGAAAGCAGCCATTTCCTTTCCATTTTTCATTGGAAATATGCTAGAGTCTTGCCCAACGGCACAGGCAGTCGAGAGTGCCATGTTGGAAATGTAGTGGTATCCATTCACATCTTACCGGTCCAAGGCTGATTTCGATCCTCACAATCATATTGGGACAGTGAATGGAAAGAAGTACAGACATAAGGTAGACCTGGAGAATTTTTGGGCAAATGCTGCAGATGAGTTTGATATTAGGAAAAGACTATGGTCTAGATTGCTAGTAAGCTTGATCAGAACAACTGAGCTTTTCCGTGTGCCTGACTAGTTAGAGGATGATGGAGAATATGTTTAGCCACGCTATGACGAGAATTGGCCTCTTCCTTCTGTGAAATGGTCAGAACTAGAGCTCGTAGATCTAGCCACCTTGATGAGGTCAGTTGTTAAGTATTCACAGTGGTGGGTTGATTAGCAAGTCCAGGGGCTAAGGCGAAGAAATTTGACCCTCACTTATAACTTGATGGGCGAAATGGAATCATATTATTCAAATGTAGGAGTGTCCCAAAGTGCTGAACTAATTGAAAGCACTAATTCCAAGAAAAGGAAGGAAGTAGTTGATGACTCGACAAGGTCAAAGGGGAAGAAAATTGTAAACGAGGAACCTGTTCAGAAGAAGCAGAGATCAGAGCCATCCCTTTCTGCCACGTCCAGGAATTTGAGCGAGGTATTAACTATTGAGGATGAGTCATTGGCTGAAATAATGATTCCTTCTTCAATCCATGAGGAGAATATTGAATCAATCTAGCAGGACGATGATGAACCCCCATCTCCTACTGGCACGGAAATACTTGAACCAAAAAATGAGATGGATATTTTGGATGAGGAATTTCAAGAGGGAATGATTTCCACTCTTAGAGGAGTTCAGGATATTCCACGTGAAGAAAGTAATTAGGAAGAGGAAGGCATTAAGCAGCCTACGATTCCTAATTGGTTGAAAGAAAGGTTGAAAATGAAAGCACTAGTGGAAATTCAAGAAGAAGATGATATGGTTGATTTCTTGGCCAGATTAGAGAAGGTTACTGTAAAGAAGCCAGCCAATAAGTTTTCCACAATCCAGAGAGATGAAGCTGACTGCTGTTCAGTGCAAATTGTTGTACCAACAGTGGACAAGGCAAAGGAAGATATTACTCCTCAGGAGTATGCAATCACTACTATCGACTTGGGATCAACTACAAAGGGTCAAGAGATTGAGGACTTAGACAATTCAATTGATTCCATGAAGGCAAGATTGGAAAAGGAGGTAGGAAAGAAAAGAGAATACAAAAAGGAAATTGAGCGCCTGAAGGAATATATTCAACACTTGACCAAACCTCTTAATCAAGGCGATTCAATGGCTCCTCCACTTTTGAATTCTTCACAGGAAGCAGTCAAAGATTTTGAAGAAGAAATGGTAACAACTAGAGAAACCAAGGAGTGGATGGCGAGCAAAAGTGAAGAAGTAGCCACATTTGTGGAAAGATTAATATTGGCCTATGGACGAACTTCTTCTTTGCTTTCCAGAATTGCAGTCATGGCGGAAGCATGGGATAACCTTTAGGATGTTCAGGACAGAATTATCCCGTGCCTTAGAGTGTTGAAAGGAATTCCAAAGTAGGAATTGATTGATGGAAAAGTAATTGCAGTAGGGGCTGCATATGATTTCAACACTTGGTACTGTGCATTGGTTGCACGAAACAAAGTCTTAGAAAAAGTGAAGGCCGATGGTATCAGAGTTGAGGAACATATAAGAGAGATTCATAATAAGATTTTCCTTGTAGTTGTGGATGTACTCGAGAAGGATACCATATGAGAAAATGATAGGCAGTTGGAAAGTCTAAAGCTCAGAACTCAGAAGATTTTCTTTGCCATCACTGGACCAGTCTTGAAGCAAAATTTGACTAAGGCATCGGATTTCTTGTCCATCCGGGATGCCTTCCAAAGACAAGAATTGGAATGGGAGACTGCTTTTGTCGTGTGCGTATATGACTTGGACGGATTGGAATTCAAGGTGAATATGTTGCCACATGTTACGATGGAGGAGGTCAGCCCGATGGTGTCTAGATTCATTGAACGTACTGCCACTCAAGAGGAAAGGGATGCGCCTCCTAGAAGATAGCTCCTCGTGCCACTTGTCCTCCATGCACTCGCTATGGATGTTATTTTGGGAAACCCTAATTAGGGTTGTTATATCTTAATCGCAGCCGTTGATATTAGATTGATCTCGGCCTTTCATTTGTTTTTCAAAACTCTATATAAACTCCTATTCTCTCATTTCTTAGTGTGAAGAGAGTTTTATGAAATTGTTGCTTAGAGCTACTTGGATAATACAAGTTCATGTTGCAAGTTTGCTTTGAATCCTTGTTATCAAGTGGTTGCATGGTTACATATCTCCTTCAACATAGAATAAATTTAGAATAGAATTTGATTTGCACGCTTGTTAGATGAATGAAAGATTTGATAGTATGGATTGGTGAAACTCTTACTCATACTTTCTTTGAATGAATGATTTTTGTTCAATGTGTAAAGTTAGCCTGAGCCTATATTGTGGATGCTTTAACTTCTACTTTGAATAAAATATTGTTCTATTGATGGTATTATTCATTGTATGAAAATCTTGAGCACAACCCTAGAAGATTGCACTTACTTTGTGTAGTTGTCATTCATGTGGCGAAGCAAAGTGATGTTATTGGTTTCACCTAGTCTTTACCATCTCTTGAGTTCTTAGAAGTAGCATAAAACTTCTAATCCCTTATACTTTTGTTTTTTTTTGAAATTCCAAAATTGAAAATCCAAAAAAAAGAAAAAAGAAAAAGAGCATTTATTGTCAAATTTGTCTAAGTCCTAGCTTGTGAATGATTTGTAAGCGTAAGTCCCCCTTGTATTTCAGCATACATAACCAGGGAAGCTATACAACGTAAAGTCGCCCGTTCGCACATATAAACCTTGGAGTTGCCATGTGGTCTTTCTTGCAATCTTGGCACACGTAGTGATTTTGTTCAAAAGAGGGTAGAGTGTCCTTGACATTTTATTCTAATGTTCGGTGAATGATAAAATGTACACCAACACTAGGTTTGCTCTTTTGAGCATGAGAAGCTAGGGTTTCTTCCTATTTTTATGCCAAATTTTGACAGGTCTCTTGCTGCTGGTGGTAGCCATGGTGATTTTGGACAATGCCGTTGTGGTTTTGGCAGTGGAGAATACAAAGGAGGTTCTCAAAGAGGAGTGAGAGGCTCCTAGCATAAGTGGGTTTCTAATACAGCCTGTTCTTCCTCCAAATATATTCTCTCCCAAAATTGCTCTAAGCTCTTCTGAAACAGATAGTCTTTGAAGCAGTGGCAAACAAAAAACCATTTAAAGAAAGGGAAGGTCTTAGAATTGTGACGAGATGGGAAGAGGTTCCCACTATGGATATGCCTCATGATCAATCAACATAAATTCTCATAAATCTAATAGAGTTAGCCATGGTGGGAAAGTTTACTAGAGTTTGTTCTTCCCCTAAAACTCTTCAGAACCAGGTTGATAAAAAATGGAGGCCACAAGTACACTTGAGCATTGAGATTGCTATGTGTGGAAGGGATTTCTTGTTGCTACATTCACTTCAAAGGGAGACAAAAACCTGATTTGAATAGCAGCCCATGGCTTCTTGGTCCTTGTGGGTTATCCTTAAATAACTAGATACCAAACTTTCATCCCCTTGAAGAAAACCTTGCTTGAAAGTCCCAGTTTGGATGAGGCTTCCTTTTCTTCCTCTCCATATATAGCACGAATTTGCCTTGAAAGCAATAGGTAATGTGATTGGAACCTTCAAGACTTGGGCTGAACCAAAGGAGAATAATTTCTTTGTAGCTTGTATCTATGTGGATGCTGATCTTCTCAAGAGCATCCTAGAAACCATCAACCTTAAAATGAATGACTTTATATTCACTCAAAAGCTCGATTATGACAAATCCCATTCAAATCCAACCATTACCATGAGCATGGACACTTTCAAAGCAACTACTCACAAAATTTCAAGGATAACAAAGAGCAAGAGTATAAATTGAAAGTTTCATGTTTGTTGAAGGAACAATATAAGCAATCCTAAGCCTTCCTTTTCGAATCCATTTAATGTCCTTGATATGGAGGAAGAAGGAAATCCAAATTCAGAAGATGTGAATGAATAGGTAGTGGAGGAAGAGCTTGTAGGGAAAAAAATGCACGAGGGCAATCAAAAATCAAAACTCTAGATTGAAGAAAGGCACATGTCCATTGTAGAAGAAGAAAAAGTTATAGAAGAAAATGAAATACCAACATCTCCAAAAACCAACTAGAAAGCTAGATGGAGAAATAAAAACATATAAGTTTGCTCAAAGGAAGGAATTGAAAGGGAGGCAAGTGACCCTTGATTTTTCCCTCAAAGCTTAACAAAATTAAATGCTATAAACCCCCATTTTGTTATTGGATGCATGTGCTATGTAAATCGCCCATATGGAAAATTAGAATAAAAGTAATTATCTCATGTGCGTGGGATAGTAGTAGTTGTCTTTAGCAATACTCTTTATATTGTAATATTTTTTTCCCCAAGTAGAAGGTATCTTGAATATTTGTAATCGAAGTGTATGCTCTATTGGGAGGTTGACCCCTCAAAGTGGTGCTATGAATATAATACAAAGCATCTTGTTGCTCTCTTCTTTGTGTATATCTTTATGCGTTGTCTTTATTTCTGTTGTGGGTTCCTTACAAGTGGTATCAGAGTTCTTAACAAGGCTGTTTTCTACAACAACATTACGAGTTTAGGGTTTTTTGTGGTTTCCTTTGTATGCTCTCACCTCTCTTGGGATCTTGGACATCAAAAAGTGGTTACAAAAGTAATGGCACTAAATATCTTGCTTTAGATTCGGCCAATTGTTTTTCCGCTTTCAAGTAGTTTAAAATAATATTTTAGGGTAGAAACCTTGTGCTAGGGGTTTTCAAGTATTCTTAGAAGAGTGGTTTTTGGCTAAGCTAGATTCCCCAATAAATGGTTTGATGAAGTCAGGAGTGCTTTGACTTGAATATCTTAGCCTCAGACAACCTTTATATATGGCCATGATGTTCCACATACCCTCAAGAATATTGGAAGATCCCACAAGATTTATTTCAAAACCTAACCCGAGTTAGCCTTTGGCAATCTAAAATCTATAGTCCATTGGTAAGCAATTAGACTTGGGAAGTTATTTGTGCCATACCTTAGAGATGGGATAGTGAGCTATGGAATGGTTTATCCTCGTAGTTGGTGCTTTGAAGTATTGGGCCGACAATATTTACAAACAAGATTAGTATATTTGGGAGCTCACATACCAAACACACCTTATAGAAGCTTTACTTCCTATACCTTACTTTGTGTAGTCAAATTTGGGCATTGGCAGTCATAATTCAAGACAATTGAGTAGTTTTATGATCTTACACTAGCGCAATAGTACTCCAAATTGTTCATAAAGTAGAAGTGAATCTCCAAGTTATAAATTTTTGAGTTATTGTAGTAGGTTTGGGTCCTAAACAATCCACAAGTTTTGCAAGTTCCTCTCTCAATTTGGGAACAATTCAACTAATCTAGTTGCAAATCCTTATCACACCAATTGGAGCTCTCTCTAGAATTCGTCAATGATAGGGTCTTACCACAACAATTTGATTGGGATGCATGCCTCTCCAAGCTAGATCAAATTGATATGCTAGTTGATCTAGGAGATAGGTTGGAGCCCTAAATTCCATCTATATGTTTGTCATTGATAGGCCAATAGTGGTCAACATTCTTGACACAGAGGACTTTTCCAATCCCTAGAGTCAATGGAGGCTCCAATGCCCATCTAAAATAGACTTTCCAAAATGATGGTAAAGACCCTACTAGCTGGCTATATAGAGTAGAGCAATATTTTGTAGACCATAGCAACAATAGCAGCAAAAACATTTTGGGGAAAAAATTGGCAAACCAAAAGTATTACATTTTTTAAAAACATTGATTTTTTTTGGGAAAATATTGTATTATCAAAAAATTAAAAAATGTCAAAAAGAAGAAGAGAAAAATCTACTATTCTTTAATTTCAAGGCATTTTAAAAGCATAGAGATATAGTGAAAATAAAAGTGAAGTCAAGAATCTAAGGTGGGAATAGCTAGCATGGTCGTGGGGCAATGCCTCTTACAAGGGTTTGAGGCTTGATCACAATGCCTTGAGAGGTGGTGCTCCTCACAGGGGTTTGGGGATAGTGCTCCTAGTAGAGTTGAGGGGTAGTGCCTCTCATAGTGTTCGGGAGCAACACCCCTGACATGCTCCCTATCGTGATATTGGGTAGGGTTGAGGGGCAAAGTCCTGGCCACCAAGCCCAATTTAAAGCCTTTGAAAGCACACACACTTTCATGGGGTATGCTTATTTTCATAATTTTATCGCTTTTAACCAATTTCCAAGACTCTCCCAAACCTTTCAAAAAATCTTGACTTTTCACACTTTTAGATTTGAATGTTGTAAATTTTTTATTTAATAATTATATAATATTAATATAATAAATTCATTATGGCTTTCAATTATACTATTAGAAACATAAAAGATCCTAAAATCCTAACACTTAACCTACAAACAAAACATCCAGAGTTGATGAAACCCTAAACAAATTTAAATTCCATGATTTACTTCACATGCAATTTATTTAATGGCATAGAGACTAAACTCTATATAGCTAATAATTAACCTAAAAAATGAATATTGACGAATGACACTAGAAGTTCCTAAACAAGGTAAAATGACTTTAAAGAAAGAAAAAATAAGTTGCTAGTCCTCGTATGAGAACGGGTATGAGTTTGGGGCCTTACAAATTCATATATTAATTTTTAATATATATTTATTAGTAATATTATTAAAATTATATCATTATATTAATTATATCAAAATTAATTAATTAGAAAATATTTAAATTTATAATTAAAAATATCATTAAATTAATTTTAAAAAATTAATTATATATTTAAATTAAACAACTTTAATTTTAATGATTCCCTTATAAATAAAAACAATAATATTTTATAAAATTAAAAATATAACTTCATAATTTGTAAATATATATATATATTAAAAATATTTATAATTTACATATATGTATATATCTATATATATATTTATTTATAATTTATAAAATATGTTAAGATATATAAATATTTATAATTTATAAAATTTATTAAAGAATAAATTTTTGTAAATATTTATAAATTTATATTTTCTTTGATGTGGTAGGGTTTATAAAAAATGATGTGGTAATAGATTTTTTATTTCCTCTTCGTTTAGCTTAACGTTTCCATAATTGATGGAGGAATTCGGGCCCAATGCTTTTGAATTGGCCCTATTTTGATAGGTTGGCGAGTAATCAAGGAGACAAGTTACTTGATCACCCTCCCTTCTTTTCTTGCCTCTAATCCCTCTTTTGATATCTCCATCCTTACGAAATGTTTTGTCATTTGTGGATGTTTGGCAAAGAAAATCATGGAAAAACGGATAAAATCGCAAAAAATCGTGTAGCGTGATTTAAATGTGATTTAACATGGTTTAAATGTGTGTAAATGAAAAAATTTGGTCAATAAATGTTGGCCACAATTTTGTTTGAAAGTGCAATTTTTTCAAGGGAAAAATCGTCAAGTATGGCGATTCACGATTTTGGCGATTAATTGCGTGTTTTTGGCGGTTTATTCTTCTATGTTGTAGACCATCAAATTCCAGCTTCCCAAAAGCTCTCTATTGCTTTTTGTTAGATTTAATAACAAAGAATGACAAAATTAAATCTCCCTAAAATCAAAATAGAATAATGACAACATAAATTCAATAACATTTAAAAGAAAAAATGACAAAATTCTAATATCTGTACTTCTAGATGATAAAACAAAGGAAATGACTACATATATAGGCTTTGGGATGCACAAGTCAAGATGACAAGTGTCACATAAAACCTTAGTGATTTGGAGGATCAACTCTACGTGCAGGAGTTGTGGTGTCAAGTAGACTCAACTTGATGAGGGAGAGGTGGCACCTAACTATTGTTAGTCAAGGAGTTTGAATGAGGTAGAGGTGGCATGTGCACTCATCAATCAAGGAGGTGATACATGTGCTCAACTATTTCCTAATTTACATAAGTAAATAAATATAATTTACCTAATTACCTAAAAACTTAATATAAGGTGCAATAAATAAATAATTACACCACTTTTTTCCAGCTAGTGAATGAAGCCATTCAATGGTTGGAAAAATGTCAATCGTTTCACTTATGCAAACTCTTGTAAGGAAGTCGGAAACTAGTTTGGTCCAAGTGCATATGAAGACTTTCTAGGAGCCCTCACAAAATTGTGCTAGGCCCATTTTTTGGAATACCAAACATAGTTTGAGAAATTAGCAAATTAGTAAAATGGCTTTGATGAAGAATTTCAAAAGTTGTTTTACTAGTGGTCTCAAAATAGATATTCGAACTAAGGTCCAAATGTTCAAACTGGCTACATTTTGGGATGCTCTTGGTTTAACCCACATAGTAGGGGATGATATGCAACCAAAAAAAAAGCTTTAGGATCCTCTTCTTCGTCCTTCAGGCGTAATAGAGACATGAAAAATCTAGGCAATAAACCCATCACTATTCATAGATTACCCAAAGAAGAATTGGTAAAGAAAGGAATTTGTTTCAGTGTGATCAAAAGTGGCAAAAAGTCATAGATGTAGGGGACAATGATTGAATCTCATTGATTCTATAGGGGCACCTAATGACAGAGGAATCTTTAGAAGAGGAAGAAGAGATTGATTTGCTTGAAAGTATGCTCATTGAGAACACTCACATTTTTGTCTTTGCTCTTATCCGATTCTCTTCCCCCAAACTCTTAAAGTCATTGGCTAATTAAATGCTAAAGGGTGGTGATCCTAATTGATGGTGGTAGCATGCATAAATTCATTAGCAAGAAACTTGTTGACCAACTCCATCGCTATGACCATCCTTGCAACAATTTCTAGATTATGGTGGCCAATGGGAATACCATGTCATGTGGTGTCGAGTGTTGTATTTTAAAACTCACTATAAGAGAATATCAATTGACCATTGATACGCATGCTCTTTCCTTGGGAGGTATTGTTGTAGTATGAGTACAATGGATGCAAACATTAGGGTCACTCACTTTTAACTACTCCTAGCAATGGAGTAAATTTAGTCACACAAGAAAGGAATATTCCTTGCAAGGTTTGAAGGCTAGTGATGCTCAAACAGTCAATTCTCATTGCATGGAGAAGTTGTTAAAAAGGTGGCATTCTAACATTATAGCACAATTCCACTCTATTGAGGCTTAACCTTCCTTTCACTATTCTCCTCCATTTGATATGCAAGTTGTATTGAATCAATATTATCAAGTGCCTGAGGACCCCAAAAGGTTGCCTCCCCTGTGGCCCCATGACCATATCATTCCTCGCATTCTTGGCAATCAACCTCCAAATATTAGGCCTATAGATATCCTTTCGAACAAAAGGATGAAATTGACTAGATGATTAAATACTAAATAGCTATAAGAGGCAAGTGCCATCCTACCCACTACCAATCCTTATTCATCCCTTGTGCTTATGGCTCCTGAGAAAGATGGTGGATAGCAAATTTGCCTTGACTTTCAAAAACTTGTTGGATAAACCTTCTAGGGCAATTTTTTAACAAAATTGAATCTTTGCATTAGCTATCTCCAAATTTGTGTCAAGGAGGAGATATTCCCAAGATGGCCTTTTGGACTCATGAAGGTCATTATGAATTCTTGGTATTACCCTTTGGCTTAACTAATGCTCCTTCCTTTCAAGATTTAATAAATAAGGTGTTCCAAGGTTACCTCTGCAAATTTATCTTGGTCTTCTTTGATGACATTCTAATTTATAGTCCAACTTGGGTTGATCATCTAAGACATGGGGAGATGGCTCTCAAGATTTTAAAGGATCAATGTCTTTTTGCCAAACACTATAAGTGTGCCTTTGGAGTCCAATAGGCGGAACATCTTGACCTCATTATTTTCTAGGAGGGAGTACATGCTGATCCCAAGAAGATTGAAGAAATGTAGAAGTGGCTTACACTCAAATCCATAAAAAAATTGTAGGGTTTCTTAGGCTTGATAGGGTATTATTGGAAGTTTATCTGCAACTATGGTAAAATTGTTGGGCCTTTGAAAGCATTATTGGAAAATAATAGCTTTGTTTGGATGGAAGAGGCAGATTTGGCATTCCTTGCACTCAAAGCCTTTATGAGTTTAACTCTAGTGTTGTCCATGCTGGATTTTCGTAGACCCTTTGTTCTTGAATGTGATGCATTGGGCACAAATATGGGTGTCGTGTAATGCAAGAAGGTTGGCCATTGGCCTTCACTAGCAAGCAATTAACAAGGTACAATCCAACCAAATCCACATATGAAAAAGAAATGATAGCTATATTCCATTTGTTTAGAAATGGCATCCTTACCTCTTGGGCCAAAATTCAAAATCAAAACTGATCATCATAGCTTGAAATATTTCTTGCAACAAAGGGTGCCCTCCCTTGAACAACAAAAGTGTGTGACCAAATGCAAGGTTATGATTGTGAGATCCTTTATAAGAAGGGCGGAGTAAATGTGGTGGTGGATGCGTTGCCACACAAATATGAAGAGGAAGCTACCTTGTTTTCTCTTTTAGTGTTAGTACTCACTTTATGGAAGATATTAGTCAAGAATGGGCAGCTAATCCAAACATTTAGGTTATCATCCATTAGTTGGACATGGTAAGGTGTCCTCCGCCAAACAACAAAAATGTGTGTGTGGATGCACTCTTATGTGAATATGAAGAGGAATCACTTTCTCTTTAGTGTTAGTACCTACTTGTATGGAAGATATTCATTATGAATGGGCAGCTAATCCAAACATTTAGGTTATCATCCATTAGCTGGAACATGATCCTCAATTGTGCCAGGGTTCAATGGCAGGGAAAAGTGCTGAAATATCATGATCTCATTTATTTATGTCCCAACTCCTTGCTCAAGCTTTAGTTTCTCAAGGAACTCTATTCCTTACCTATTGCAAGTCACTCAAGTTTTTTGAAGACGTGAGTATGTCAAGCAGGATGCTTTGTGGTAAAATGTCAACAGAAGAAAGGAGAAACCATCAAATTGTAGTGTCTCTGCAACCCCCTACTATTCTTGACATGGCATGGGCAGATATTTCTACGGACTTCGTTGTTGGGGTTCCAAAGTTGGGTGGTAAACAGATCATTTTGATTGTTGTTGACTAGTTGACTAAGCATGCTCATTTTTGTGCCTTGCCTTACCCTTACATAATCACTATTCCAGCTCAACATTTCTTGACCTTAGTCCCTCACTCCATTAGTGATAGCGATCTTTCTTTCACCAACAACTTTTTGTAGGAACTGTTTAGGTTAAAAGACACTCAATTAAACGAGTTCAGCCTCTCACCCTTAGATCAATGGCTAAATTTAGGTTGTCAAAAATGCCTTGAGACCTATCTACATTGTTGATATCTGAGCAACAAGGGCAATGAGCCAAGTGGTTGCCTCTAGTTGAATGGTTGTGCAATACCACTTGTCACGATGCCTCCAAATGACCTCATACTAGGCTCTCTATTCATCCCTTGCCTTATTTGGTTCTTCCACAATAAATTTCTTTTGATAGTTCTCTTGCCAAATAGGAGGAAATTCTTAGGGTCTTGAAGACAATTTGGTGTAGGCATATAATTGCAAGAAACACGTGGATCAACATCAGATAAAACACACCTTTGTAGTTGGTGAGTGGGTATTTTTATGTCTACAACCTTATAAGTAAACATCCTTGCCTGACAAGGTGGATTGTAAGTTGGATCCAATAATTAGACAAACACACCAAACTAATTTGCACTTGTTCCATTTAGGAGCTTTTAATTCAATGGAATGGTCTTTAGCTTGAAGATGCCACATGGGAGCCAACCAACATTCTCTCCGAATTTCCTTATTTCAAGCTTTGAGGACAAAGCTTTTTGAAGGGGGAGGCAATGTTATGAACCCCCATTCTATTATAGGTATTAGTTATTAGTTAGTATTATATTGGGTGCATATGGTTTGTAAGTTGCCCATATGGTAGATTAGAATAAAAATATTTATCCCACATGCATGGGATAGTAGTAAGTTGTTTCTAGCAAGACTATATTGTAATCTTCCCAAGTGGAAGGTATTTTGCATATTTGTAATTGGAGTGTATGCTCCATTGGGAGGTTGCCCCCTCAAAGTGGTGTTTTGAAGATAATATAAAGCATTCCATTGCTCTCTTTTCTGTGTATATTTGTATGCATTGTCTTTATTTCTCTTGCAAGTTGCTTACAATGAGTTAAGCAATGAAAATAGTCTCTTGGAATCCAAGAGGTATGGGAGACATAACCAAAAATATTAGTTTTAAAGATCTCTTAGCCAATAAAAGCCAGATATCTTACTTATGCAAGAGACAAAGATAGATAGTTGTGAAGCAGTAAAGATTATGAGTAAATTATGGCCCAACAACACCAGATTGGTAGTCTCCTCCAAAAGCTTTAAAAGGCTTAATTACTTCTTGGAAGTTTGAACTCTCTCTTGCAGGTTTAGTCCTAAATCTAAATTTGATTAGGACTATCTCAAGGGATCAATCTTCTAACTTCCAGTTTAATTTAACCAATATTTATTGCCTTAATCATTCAGCTGATAAGAGGGAATACTGACTTTTCCTTACAAGATGACACCAATCTTCACAACCTTGTCAATTGGATAATTGGGGGAGATTTCAACATTGTGCTTGATGAAAATGAAAAGAGAGGAGGATTAATTGTGAGAGATAGAGAGAGAGAAGGGGTTGAAGATCTAATGTTAGCCCAAGACTTGAAAGATCTTAAACTCAAGAAAGGTAAGTATATTTGGACAATCGAGAGCAGTAGTTGCATATATTGCCACTGGGCTTGACAGGTTTCTGGTTTCATAAAGACTTTTGGAATCTTTCCCCCTTGCTTACATGGAAATGTTCCCAAATCTTACTTCTAATCATAAGCTCATTGTGTTAAATTTTTGTTACCAAGCTAATTGGGTGCCCATTCCCTTCAAATACTCCTATTTGGTGGCTAAAAGATTTTATTTTATTTTATGAGACAGTCACCAATGCTTGGCTTGATGCACCATCTCACAGCTTTTGAAGACATTGTTGGGTAAACAAATAAAACACACTAGATCAGCAGTAAGATCTTGACTCAGACAACAGATTGAGATCATCCAAACCCAAATTGAGGAGCAAGGGCCAACAAATGAATTACTTAAAAAAACAAGGTTACATCGTTGAACTGCTGTCATATCTGCCTAAGGAGGAGGTTAAGTGTGTTGCAAGTATGAGCAAGTTTTGGTGGTGTTGTCATTGATGTCAACACAGTTCAGTATGTTGCAGATTGTACATGTATAGCTGAGATGCTATGAGTACATGGAGCTATCTTTATGTCGTTGCAGATGTGCTGTGTTCATGAGTTTCCAAGTGCTTTTGAGAAAATTAATAAAGAAGAGAAGTTAGAGTGATGAATGTGTTCAAAATGTGCTCCGGTATGTGCTCCACATTTCTCCTGTGTTGATCCTATGCTTGTGCGGATTTGAAGGTTTGATAAAGGTGATCTTGTGGTGATATATCCTGAGTTTTAGCTTCTGGTTTGATGGTATGTGGAAGTTACGTTCACCGATGTGTGAATTGTTCTGGCACAGTTGATCTTCTGTGGACTGAGAGAAATGTTTCTGCTCTGCAGTCTTCCACTGTTTCGTTTCAGATCTTGTGGATTTGGGATATTTCTTGCGATGGTATTCTTTGGGTTTTGGCAAAGAAGGTTGAAGTTTGGTGATCCGGAAGTCATGTTTCAGTGTTTCAGTATGAGTTTGCACAGTTCAGATGGACTGGTGAAAGGTGTTTAGAGTTTGAAGCATATTGCATTTGCCACAGATGTATTTGAAAAAATCTGAGATGTATTCTCGTGCATAATGAAGTGTGTTGTGGAGTCCGCGTGTCATCTTCTTGTTGGGAAGCATGTACATCAATGTTCATTTGTGTTTTCATTAGGTTTGGCCGACCTGGTGTTTACACTTCATTCCAAGAATAAAATTTAATTAAGGAAGCATGTGGTTGATTCGAGATATTATTTTTAATCTTGAAAAATGTTTTATTGGTCCACTCTTATTCCTTTCCACCGTGGGAATGTTGAGTTGCCGACCTAATTTGAATTTATGAAATGAGGTATTTGTGGTTGACCTTGGAAAAAGTTTCTAAGGTTGAGGATGGTATAAAAGCAAGTCGAATTGTGAAGAGTTGTATGACAGTGTGATGTAAAGTGACGAAAGAGAGCCACAAATCATAAGAGCAGAAGTATGTGTGTAAGTGAGTTGAGACAACAATTCTTTATTGTGTTGGATTCCTGAAGGCAGTGAGCTAAAGGTTTCTGCAATCCTTATTCAAAGCTGCGGATGTGTGTTAATTGTTGTGGTGGATCTTTTGTTCTCTCTTGTATCTGTAGGCAGTGAGCCTCCCTGTTGGATAGTGAGTCCTTTTTGTAGGTAGTGAGCCTCCATGTTGGATAGCGAGTTCTTTCTGTAGGCAGTGAAACTCCCTGTTGGACAGTGAGTCCTTTCTGTAGGCAGTGAGCTTTTGTACTTGGACAGTGAGTCCTCTTCTGGGCAGTGAGCCTTTGTATTCAGTTTTATAATCCTTTTATATTGTGAGTTAACCCTCACCGTGGTTTTTCCCTTATTGGGTTTTCCACATAAAAATCTGGTGTTCATTGTGTTGATTTTCTGTTATTTGTGTTTCATGCTCTTTCTTAATAACAGAATAGTGTGGTTGTGGAATTGATAAGTGTTGAAGTCTTAAGTTTGAATTTTGTGACAACTCATTCGCCGTCCCGCCCCCTCTCAGTTGTCCTGCACCTGTTTAACAAAAATGGAGACTTAAATCAAGAATGATATGGTTGTTCGGTCTTGACCAGGTAACAAGCTGGAAACAAGAAACACTCTTATGAACAAGCAGCTGGACCAAGGATCCAATTTCCTGGAAGCTGCCCTCCTGCATATAAGAAAGCTCAATAGTGTAGAATATTCAACACTCTCACTAAATTTCATGGTCCTTAGGGACAAATATTTGAATCTATTCAAGATATTTAAAGTCAAGTTTTCAATCATTTCAAGCATCTTTATAAAGAGGAGGACATAGACAAACGAGGTCACTCAATAACCTTCTGGCTAACATCCCAGCTATTGTGACCTAGGAGTAAAATCAAGAATGCAGCAAAAAAGTTAGTATGGAGAAATTGAATTGTGTGGTTTACAGGAAGAAACTATACAAGGGTGTTGGACCTGATGGATTTAATATAAACTTTTGTCAAGAGTTGTGTGAAATTATTAACGTGGATCTGCTAAAATTGGTGGATGATTTGCAAGCATCTAAGAATTCACGGGGGTATCAACTCCTCTTTTTGGGTCTAATCCCAAAGGAGCGTTAGGTAATTAGTATAGACAGGTATATACCCATATCTTTATGAAATACTTCTTGCAAAGTTATCACCAAATCGATTTCTAAAAGGAGGGAGATGTTAATTTTCTAAACTAGTATATGAGCAGCAAACAAGTTTTGTTTCACATAAGCTCATATTTGAAGGTATTATCCTTTTTCAAGAGGCTATTCACTACAATAAACAGGCGAAAAAGAATGTTGTGGCCATCAAACTAGATATGGCAACTGCTTTTGACAGATTAAACCATGAAGCACTTCTTCAAACATTAAGAAAATTTGGATTTGGTGAAATATTGTTGGTTTGATTAAAGCTTGTATTAACAGCCCTTGGATTGCACCCTTTGTTAATGGCAGTCTCACCAGATTCCTCAAATTTTGAGAGGAATTAGACATGACTGTCCTCTTTCTCCATTTTTTATGTAGCAGAACTGCGGCACTCTTGGGCAGAATGCTGGAATAAAGAAGGCAGCAAAACACATTATTTGGCAGCCCTGCTTTCCATGGATTTAAATGTAAAATGCCGACTCCCAATGCAATAAAACAACACAGGAAAAATGCACTGAAATGTGATTGCTCAGATCGCTATTATTAGCCACATCACACGGGACTGATGTACATATATATTCGAAACTGGAAATACACTATAGAGCTCACACAATGTATTGAATGAATGCTGAGCAGCTAGTTCAGATGGGTGCAGTTAAACAAAAATTCACCACACAGAAAACACTGATCTCAGATTAAACCCGAATTACAGAAATCACCACTCACACCACACTTGTTATTAGTACAGAGAACATATAACCGATTGATTGTACCAAACAATATAGCAGTCGCTCACAGAATGTTCACAGTTAAAATTACAAGGCTCAGCATTATGACCTGTTGATTCATGATGAATACAAGGGAAGATTACACCAGTTAATATAGCTATCCAAAATTCTACACTTACAAACCCACGGGAATGATAGTAGCGCCCAGGTTGAGAATGTGATGTCTGATGTCTCGATCCGATTCTTGGGTTGTCTAGTACAATTCTGGAATGATGCTGACAGTGCTAATGATGTGCAATGTAAGTCCCGACGCCCGCCCAAGTGATGGCGCTGTAGAATATGGACCCCGACAGTGTTGCGCTATGATGTCGAGCTTGCTGTGTGTTGCGACTATGGCGCCGACATTCAAATTCTATATTGCAGGAACCAGAAACAAATTGTTGTGCTTTCATGGTAGCCTCTAGTGTCGCGTTGGTTCTCAATGTTGGATCCCGACTCTTCACACAAGAATGGATATTGGGATCTGAAAAATCCCGGGCTTGAATGATATGAAGGATGTCTCTATAATGGCGCGGTGAATGTGAATCCTCTTCCGTTGATAGCTTCTACTTGGATCCTGAACAGGAACTTGCCCAGCTATGTCGCTCGACTCCACACAGTGACGAAAATCGATGGATGCAAAATTAAGAAATGGCGACACTGAACCACTGGCACAGACTATGTCCTACCAGGCTAAGACCGGCTACGCGGTCACTTTCAATGTCTTCATTCGATGCTCATGAACAAAGCCGAGGATGCCTTAAACACTTGCCTTCCAAAGGTCGGCCAGAGAGTTTATTAAATTTAAATATTATTTATTC
The DNA here is from genome assembly GCA_007258455.2 of Sequoia sempervirens. NCBI lineage: Eukaryota > Viridiplantae > Streptophyta > Pinopsida > Cupressales > Cupressaceae > Sequoia > Sequoia sempervirens. The sequence continues at coordinate 51,569,365 of VDFB02179234.1, forward strand.
AATAATTTAAATTTATATTTAATAGTATTATTTATTATTATTTAATATTATTTTAAAATATAATTATTATTATTTATTTAACTTAAAGATTATTATTATTTTAATATTATTTTCAAATTAGCATTTAAAAATGCTCTTTTTCCCACCAACTGGAAAGAGGTTGCAAATTGGGGACATGACAGTAAATAGCTCAATTATGCTCTATTTGGTGATGACACCAATCTCTTTTGAAGAGCTTCTCTGCAGATTGGTAGGTGATTTACTAAAGTTCTTAATGAATTTGTTGAGTCAAATGGGAAGCAAGATCAATACCCCTGAATATACTATTTACTTTTCTTACCCTGGCAATCAAGCTGCTGCTGAAATTTCAAGAGTTCTTGGTTTTGAGGCAAGTAAAGAAGAAACTTTCACTTATCTTGGAGTCTCAAATCTCCTTCACTTGTCCCAAAGCTCATCACTAGGAGAAGGTTATAAGCAAGATGACATCCAGAATTAGCAGTTTGTCTAATACTTGGCTCGACCCTCCTGCTAGAGTCCTCCTAATTAACTCTATTCTGGCTGCCCTCACTGTCTAGCAATTGAATATTATTATTGGGCCTAAAGATATAATTCCCATCTTATAAATGGGACAAAGTCATAAGGCCCAAAAAGGAAGTTGATTTGGGATTTAGAAGCCTGCAAGAACATCAAGTGGCATTGGCTTGAAAGCTTGCATGGAGAATTGCCTCCCACCTAGACAAATGGTGGGTAAACTTCTTTGTCAAAGTACCACTTCCAGTGTTATGTCCCCCTTTTGAGTTGAGAAAATAATTTAATAATTTAATTTAAGTTTCCCAAAAAGTAACTTTATGTTAATAAAAAGGCAATTTATATTTCATTATTAAATTTTAAAGTACCTAAAAGAGGTATTATAAAATGCTTTTAAAAGAGGGGCCTAAAATGATGTCAAAAGTGTCGCTAGAACAAGGGGGCAAATTGAAATATTAAATTAAAAAGAAAAAGAAATTCTAGGGACTTTTTGAGGAGGCTAAAAATAGTAAACTTGTGATTATAAAAGGAGCTGGGCTTGAGGAAAATCATCCATTGTTTGTTGCCAAAAAACCCCTTTATTGAAGTTTGAGCACTTGATGTTTCTTCTTTTGGCCAAAGGACGAAAACCCTCTTCGTATCAAAATTTGAGGACAAAAGCTCACTTAGTTTCTGGATTGGATTTGGGGACAAAAACCTTCATATCCATCTTATGCAATTCCATCTAGTGATTGCATTTATGTGGAAAGATTATTTCAAGAGCATATTGAGGATTTCAAGAGTTGTGTCGAAAATAGAAGGATTTCCAGATTTTTGTTGGCTTGTGGTTTTCCAATTTCAGTTCAGGATTTTTGCATTTCAGCTAAGTGTGTTTAATTAAGTATTCCCCTTCATGTTTTCAATGTATGTGAGTGCTTCAGATATTTCAGCAATTTGTGCGGTAGAGGAGGTTTTTATAGAAGGTTTTTAGTATTCGGATTTGTATAATGTGACTTTTGAAGTCATAAATATTGTTTGTTGTTCATGTTATTAATAATCCCAATTGTACCTCATTTCATTACTGTTATTGAACTTTGTGAAGAGAAAGTATAAGGATTATAATTCTATGTTACTGGATTTGTGGGCCAAGCCACCAAATTCAGGTGGGTTCAAACTAGATTTGAGGTTTGTTTTAGTGTGGCGAGGATCTATTAGAAATTTTTGGCATATATGAAGACAATTTTTTTTTTTTTTTTTGGCTTCAATTGTTCTAAAGCGTTAGGTTTGTTTTTGAAGGGTTAAGGGTTAGTTCTATTTTTGAAGGCTTGGTTTTGTAGTGGCATCGCCTACCATCGTTGGTGGAAGATGTATCTCAAAGTGGCTCACAAAAGGTAGAGAAGAAATCCACTGTGCTTGCCCTACTATGAATAGGGACTTGACCATCCACCACAAACAATCCTTGTCCCTCCCTTTTGTTTCAGTGAGGCATCATCTACAAGTAGGTTACTCAATGAAAATTCATCCGATCACGATCATCTTCTTATCTCGATTGAAGGGCATTCCAATTACTAATTTTAATATTTATATTAAAAATTATAATATTATATTATTAATAAATATAATAATATTATTATTATATTTAATTAAGTTATTAATATTTATATATCATCATATTATATTTTATTATTAATATTTATATATTTATATATTATATTTATTATTATTTATATTTATAATATTATAATATTATATTTATTATTATTATTATAATATTTAATATATTATTATTATTAATATTTATAATATTATATTTATTACTATTTATATTTATATATTGTTACATAAATATTTATAAAATTAATAATTAATTTTATTATTATATTATATATATACATGTTTTTTGTATGGATGAACCAAAACAAACTCAAACCCCCAAAATTGTTTGCCAGATCCACGAACTGAATCCACGAACCCAAACCAGGATCTGAACCAGAACTGGCAACATAGTTATAATTACTCCCATAGTCAATATAGCTGCAGCTAGTTTAATTGCAGCTGAACCCTATTAACTCCTCCTAGTTTTCCACTAAAGGAAAATACTATGCCAAATGCTATGTTAGGAGATTAACTAAAGGAATTGTATGGAAGTCTTGACATTCCTTATGATTGCTGTTGGGTGCTGTAACATTCCAAGACAATCTTTGACATAGTCTGACGCAGGTGGTTCTTGTTATTTGTTGCTAGACTTTGACTTTGACTGTGCCAATAAGGGAGCCGCTCCATTCCTTCAGCGCTGTTGAATTCATCTATTTTGGCACCACGGTTTTTCAAAATGGTGATCACAGATGGGTTATGTGGAAATCACAGCTTTTGGAGAATATTCTATAGCAGCCAGTTAAGAGTAATCAGTAGCAGATAAATTCCTTGGACCATAGCATTCAGAGGTAATATTAGCTGCCATACTACTTTGCAAAGTAGTTGCAGCAGTTAAAATGAGCAGAGAACGTGACATACCATGTCTTATGGCTAAGTCCAAAGTTTAAAAGCTGGTGCAAGTCTGTTGCTGGGATTGCTGTACATATCCTATGTTAGTGGTGGACTGCCGTACTTCTTTCTATGTGCTGAGTCATCTCCATGTCAGCATTACACGTGTTTGGAAGCTGAAGAATTTAATAGCTGTTATTCATATCATTGTGGATGCTAATCAAAGTACTAGCTGCTGCAGTATATCCTGAGTTCTGTTTTAGGGTCTGCCATATTTTTTGTGCTTCCGTACAGCTGGTTAGTATCATATGGTTTACTGCTATTATTTAGTTTGAATTTCCAGCATGAGTTTGGTATGAAGAATGTCTCAGGGTTTGTGATAATATTAGCTCAGTAATTGCTGTTTTCAATGATTATTATCAGTTGCAGTGGATATACATTTTACAAGGGTTTTCTTACTTTTCTATAGATTTTGAATTAGAAGTTGTGAGGTTTAAATCAGATATATTTTGTAATCTGTGCGATTCTCCACTAGATTCCATATTGATATTGTAATTGATTGGAGTCTGGAAGGCTTAGCTGCCAGATCTGCATACCATATCTTTCAGTGTTTGTAATTGCATGCATTTAGATTTGTGCGGCTTGCTGCCAGAAGCTAGTGTACTGATCACTGTATGCTCTCACCTTGCTCATATCAAGATCTGGGTGATCAAAAAGTGTGAGGGTTTGCATTTTCATCATCAAATATTTAAAAATAAAAATAAAAAATTAGTCGGAGACATTACATCCAGACAATGCTTAACACAAATTACTCCACTGCCACCATAAAAATGTCCTATATCTAGAAAAATATTAAAGGAAAGAATAAACTTGTTACTCAACACCTCTCTTGGTTTCCTGGAAATGGAAACAAAATGTATCCTCTAGAGGATAAAATCATAGTTTCAAACCAAAAGTGTCAGAACAATTGAAAGCCTGGCCCGAACATAACAGACCTCTTGTTCCAAATCATCGATTTCAATGAGATCTCAAAAGTAAAAAGCAATGCTGATATAAACATTCCTGCTCACTTGAATGAGGATCGGATGAATTCCTCCAACTCCCTTGAAGGATGGGTTCTCCTTGATCCCCATGCTGATGGTCATCTTATTTGTTGTAAGATTAAGGGAAATGGAGCTTACTAATTGAGTGGCGAGATCTCTCCCCTCTCTAATTGGAGATGTATTTGGCACAGAAGTGCTATCTTGAAGGTGAATTTCTTATATTGGCTTCTTATACATAATCATTAGTTAACCTTTAACAATCTCCAAAAGGGAAACTTTGCTGGTCCTATGCTTAGAAAAATCTGTGAGCATCTGACTATCAGTTATCACTTGCAAGTATGCTAGGGTGGTTTGGAAACACATCCTTTCAAAGACATTTCCAAATGTCTCAACCACAGACTCCCTGCAAAAAACCTTTAATATTTACCACTATTTCTATGATCTTCATATTGAAACAACCTAGATTTCACCTATTAAAGATATGATTCCATGATACATCATCTGGAGTCTTTGCAAGACCTGTAATGACTCTAATTTTAAAGAAAAAAAGAGCCTTAGGGCAGTTACAACCTCAAATGCCATTGCTTTCCTCAAAGGTACAGCTCCCCATTGCCCTCAAATCAAGAAAAAGGCCAAGAAAAGAAACAATGTCAACTCAAACAATCAAACTGAAGGTGTCACACTTTACTTTGGTGGGGCCTCTAAATCCAACCCTGGGAGTACTGGAAATGGTGGAGCTCTTCTGGATGATGGAAAATTAATGTTCATATACTTGGTTGGTTTAGATAATGTGTCCAATAATGTTGCTGAAGCTCAAGTACTCAAGCTGGGCCTGCAACTTTCCAAGGAAGCTGGCATTCAGCAACTTAAGTCAAATGACTGTTAATGCCATAATTTTCTGTTAATACAGAAGCATTTATCTTCAACCTATGATCAAGTATATAAACTGTATCAGAAATGTTCCTCTAGCATTTCTTTCAATTACATTCCTAGAGCTGATAACTACCTTGCCAGTTCTCCTGTAAAGATTGGTGTCGGTCTCATCCTAGGTAAACTAAGATATTGTGTGACACTGGCTTGTAATTGCTCCGGTCTTCAGTAGCAAGTCTTTACTTGTTGCAAACAGCATTGTTCTGCCTTTCTGTGACTGCCCCTATTGTGTGTTAACTCTGTACATGATGCTCATTGCTAACACTCCTTGTATTACAGTTTTTACAAGAGTGTTAGTCAGATACATAGGACTTTCAAGCTTTTCTGATTAACTGTGAAAGATCTATGCAAATCTGGCTGGGATAGTCTCTTGTATATCTGTACCACTATTAGTAAAATAATTTATTATTATTATTTTTTAATATTACTTATTGAGCCTGATGTGAAAAACAACCATGTTACATTTGAATCACCAACCTGCACTCTTTCTTCCAACAACAAAGCAGTTAGTGTATTGGTTTAGATGTGTCTGTAAATTTAATTTCTAACAAATTGATGGGTGATATAAGTTGAAGAGACTCTTCATTTACTTCATCAAGTTTCTAGGTCAAAACTCAGAATATTGCTATTCCATTTAAATCATAATTAATTTTATATTAAACTTGTTCTAATTTTCAGTTGGGTGTTGGTGCTTCCTTTAATTTTGAGATGAAGTGTTTCATTTTTGTAGCTTGCCTAGGCATTTTCATACTCATAGAAACAGAAATCTGCAAAAAAACCCGATTAATCACGATTTTAAAAAAATCTGCAGGCTGGACCATTTTTTCCCCAGTTTTTTGAAATTGTTTTTGACCTTTTAGTCAACGATTTTTTCCCATTTAAAACTGCAAAATTGCCAAAAAAACGTGAATAAAATTGTGCTATTTTCACGTGAAGAAAAACGATGAGACCATAGCTTGTTGCTTACTATTTTATGCTTTGATAGATTTTTTCCAAGCATCCATAGCTTGTTCAAAAGCACCTGTTTTAAGCTTTTAGCCATAGCAGCAAGGCAGTGAACTGTTTGAAAAAATGCCTCAAAGAAATGTGGTCTCATGGTGATGGAATGCCATGGCATTCTTCAAACAGTTCACTGCCTTGTCTATGGCATTCCATCACCATGAGACCACATTTCTTTGAGGCATTTTTTCAAACAGTTCACTGCCTTGTCTATGCTATTGCTTACTATTATGCTTTGATAGATTTTTTCCAAGCATCCATAACTTGTTCAAAAACACTTGTTTTAGGCTTTTAGCCATAGCAGCAAGGCAGTGAACTGTTTGATAAAATGCTTTGGTAGATATGTATGAGAAATGTTGTACCATAGACAAGGCAGTGAACTGTTTGAAAAGATGCCTCAAAGAAATGTGTTCTCATGGTGATGGAATGCCATGACAATCCATCGCCATAGGCATTCATCATGGCATTCCATCACCATGAGACCACATTTCTTTGAGGCATTTTTTCAAACAGTTCACTGACTTGTCTATGCTATTGCTTACTATATGCTTTGATAGATTTTTTCCAAGCATCCATGGCTTGTTCGAAAGCACCTGTTTGAAGCTTTTAGCCATAGCAGCAAGGCAGTGAACTGTTTGATAAAATGCTTTGGTAGGCATGTATGAAAAATGTTGTAGCATAGACAAAGCAGTGAACTGTTTGAAAAAATGCCTCGAAGAAATGTGGTCTCATGGAATGCCATGACAAGCTATTGCAATTGGCAGCTGCTCCTAGTTATTAGTTATGCAATGAAATAATTGTATAACTGCTTAGGTTGACTTTGTAAAAAGCTATATTGTAATTGAAATTTTGTCATCTATCAGCATCTAGTTATTAGTTATGCAATGTGAAGTAATGCTTTGAGTTTGAAAGATGTGCAATGCAATGAATGTAATCAGCGATACAAATATAAACTACAAAAATCTATTTTCTACAATTCACTAGTTAAACTCTTTATTTTATTTGCTCTCCATATCTCTATGATATGGAAATGCCTTTCAATTTCAATTAAAATAGTTTTTATCTTTTGTTCTACAATTTTTACGTTTCTTTTTTTAAATCCAAAATTTTCACGATTTTTTCCTGGTTTTTTCAAAAAATCTTATACTTTTGGTTTGCCGATTTTTTCCCCAAATAATTTTTGTTGCTATGGGTGATCATTACTAATTTATGGTTGTTAAAATTATATCAATATTGCTCCAGGATTTGAAAACAAATTCTGTGAAAAAGGATATCTTTCTTTATAGCTCAGTTGACCTAACATCATTTCATAGTTGTCTTGGATCATATTTTTGCTGTACCCAGAAGTGGAATTGAATAGTAGAAAAATCTATTGGAAAGGTGGACAGCCAGGCTTGGGGAACTTAACAAATTTGGTGTATATATCTAATGAAACAGTAGAAAACAGGAAAGCAGCAGCAGATGGCAAGTAACTGAATTAGAAATGAGAACCTGTGATGGGGAAATGAGTATCCACTGTTTCAGAACAGGTTTGGGATTCCTTGGATCATGTCAAATGCTTCATTGTCTTAAACCCATTCAGCCTTTATCTACAATTAGTGATCTGTGAAGTTCAATACAAACCTAAATTTGAAAATAATTTCAACATTGGAGCAAACCTAGTAAGGCAAATTTAATAATTTGTTTAGGTGCATGTCTTAACTAATGGGGTAGTTGTAGTTGAACCCTACTTTAAATATATTGCATTATAACTATGAAATGTAGAGAATGCAGGAAGTTCATGAGAAAAAAATGACATATGAAGAAGTGTGAAAATTGGATGGTGCAAGTTAAAAATTGTTGCCATTTTCATGTTAATGCCAATTATAGGCATGCCTTGTAGAAAGAGAATTAGTTTGTGCCAAAATTGCCTGTATAGGTGTAGGTGGGTTGGCATGGTCCAGTCTCCCTAGCTTGGTCATGAAGTTGATACCTAGGGGTGTAATTTCTTTACATATATAAGGTAAATGGAAAGAAATCCTCTATGGGCTCATACAAGGGGATCTAATATGCCAAATTGCCATCTGGTTGACTGTAACCCAAAAATTGTCTGTTATCTTTGCTTTTTATATGATGTCTGAAATATTTATTTGTCTTGGTTATGTTTGTAGTCTAATACAATGGGATTTTCAATGTAACCATTAGACAATTACATGCATTTGAAACATAAACAAGATGGTACACATAAAGAAAGAAGGAATAAATATAAAAACAATTATATTCATATCTATATGGGAATGACGAAAGTGGGTCGACAGACCTTTATTAAGTACATCAGGTCAGAATGGCTAATTAGGAGTGCTAAAAACATTACTGCAATCGAAGGTCAAAAGGGATAGAACTTGACCATTTTAAAAATCTACCAAAAGAATCCAAACAGGTAAATCCTAGAGAAAACATTATAAACAAAGCTATGTATTATAAAGCAGAGATCTTCTAAAATAGCCCAAACATAAAACTTTGTAAACAATTTAATATTTTATAAATGCAGTTGCACATCTTTGTGAGCTGTAAGATATTGATGGGAAGAGAACATTTGAAAGATGCAACGTAACCCACTGAATAAGGCTCTTCATTTTTAGTCTCAGTAATGAATTTTGTGAGCTGTAAGGTGTTGATGGGAAGAGAACAACATTTGAAAGATGCAAAGTAACCCACTAAATAAGGCTCTTCATTTAATAGAACTTATTTGCTGCTTTCTGAGAGTTTTGTTACTTCTGATTGCACATGATTTCAACTTAATTGTAATCAGGCACGTGGAAAGGCTCAACTAAATGACACTTGCATATTTTTTGTGTTATTTAATGGAGGACTTTCCTGTTTATTGCCTTGTTCTCTGTTGTTCTTTGTGCTAAATCCTAGTACATTAGGACATTACAAATAGATAGATACTTCAAATGAACATTGTTTCATTAAGTTATTCTATTGTTCAGTTGAGAAATGAAAGTCCGCTGACAATCTAAAACCCAATATAATCTTTTGAGGTTTGATTGACAGGAAGTTTTGGAGGAGATAGAAGAAGAAAGAAAGAAGCGGAAAGTGTCTGAAGCAGGTTTAGATTCTTCTCAAGATGCATGGGATGATGGTGGTGGTGCAGTTCTAGTAGCATGTAAAGATGAGCGCTCATGCATGCAGCTCCAAGATTGTATTTATAAGGGACCACAGAAGGTACACAAGAGTTATGCTTCTAATTTCGGTTATGATGTGGCACTGTTAACTTGCAAAATTTGGACATTCAATGAGATGAGTTTTGATTTTGCTTTAGTAATTAGACATTAATGCAAAGACTTCATGGAGTAGGGTCAATTTTTTAGCATGTACACATGTTCCAAGGACAGCTTTTAGAAAAGTAATGATTGTGGAATAAACTAACTTTTGAGTGAAAATAATAGTAGCAGTAATGTTGATTAACAATTTCCTCATCCTGTTGTTTTGGAGGGGATGGAGGTTCCTCCTAAGCAGGTGAATCACCTTCTGTTTCAAACTTTTGAAGATTTAAGGTATATCAGATTTGGTAATGGCTTCCTCAAATCTAGCTGCATGCACACAAACAGAAAAAATGTGCTTCCTACTTAAAACAGTGATGTTGATTGACAATTTCTTCAGTGCTGTTGTTTTGGAGGGGATGGAGGTTCTTCTCAGCAGATGAATCACCTGTTTCAAACTCTCGAGGATTTAAAGTATATCAGATTTCTGAACGGTTTCCTCAAATCTAGATGCATGCACACAGGCCAAAAAATGTGTTTACTACTTAAAGCAGTGTTTCTTTGAGTTTGAGGATGGTTTGTTAAAATAATATGCAAATAAATTTAAAAAATACTAAAAATAACTTTAACAAACTAAAAATCCCAAAATTATAAAAATTACAATGATATGTATTGATTCTATAATCTATCTGATAGACTGATAATCAAAGACAGAGTATGAAACGTGATTTAAATGGAGAGATGCCAAAAAAAAAGAAATGCTGCATCATGCATTTTACATAAGCTACATTGAGGAACAAGCTCAGAAATCAGAGGCATTTATTTGATTTCTCAGAAAATGCTCCTTATCATTGTTATTGGACTCAGTTGCCTTTTACAATGGAACCTGAACTGTATGCACATCCTGCTCCTCATTAATTTGTGTAAGCTCCTCAAGCTCTATGTCCCACTATGCTGTTGGATTCTCTCTGTATTGAAGTATTTTCTAATCAATAAGACACAAAGCATGAGTATAGCAACAAGCTTCTCTACTCTCCAAGAAGTAAGTTTGTTCCTCTTAACAGAGTGGATGAATCTATATATCAACCAATTTCTCTCAGCATTAGAGGAACCAGAAATTTGCTAGAGGAGGTGAATGGCAAATGTATGCAACAATCCTTGATGCCCATGTAGTCACCACCAACTATTTGGTTTCTCTTGTGCCAAAGTGGTCCTATCTATCCATGCTAAATTCTTACAGCCATTGGGTTTAGTAAATTTGATCCACTCTATTTTGTTTTTTGACGCTTTTTTTGGATTGTACATTTTCTTGAAGGCCTTTATGAGTCCTCTCTTCAGTATATTGTCATCACTGGGGACAATTCTAGTGTCATTTTCATGTGCCATTTTGGATTCACTGCATACAGCCATGTGTAACGGGGTGTTCAACTTCTTTCATTTCCATTGAAAAATGGTATGGACATGCTTGTCACAGAACTCTAGGATGGGGTCTATCCTAAGTTACCGAATCGGGTACGGGTACGTGGGTACGGGTACGTTATGCCGGTACGGCATTTTTTTTTTTTTTTTGGTGTGGGTACGTCTGGGTACGTCCGTACATAAAACATATAAAAATCATAGTTATAGACATATTTGCAGCCTAAAAAGTAAAAACAAGAATTAAATTTAGAATACCACATATCATGCATATGCTAAACAAAACTTAGATCTACCATAAATATAAGAAATCCGAAATACAATTATACTAAATTAATTTGATATCAATTTTTCAAAACTTGAATGTTACGATAGGTATATAATTATATTGAATTCATTGTTCATTGGTTCAACATTTAAAACAAAATAATACAATTAATGGTCTACGGCATCATATGGGTCTCCAGGAAGATTAAGATCAACATCATCATAGACATTGTCATTAGATGATGTAGGTAAATCAGTAGAACCACATGCAGCCCCACTAGCACTTGCACTGGAAGCACGTTGGATATTCGACTCCACAGAAAGTAAAGATTGTGTGGCAGCTGAAAAATCCAAATCAGTTCGCTCTGGATCTACATCCCACAACCTCGTGCCTCCTTCCTTATACTCATTCTTTTTATGAGTAAGAAGGCGCAAGTTGGAATGCACATAAACAAGCTCTTCTGCCTTACTTGCTGCCAATCGGTTGCATTTTACTGAGTGTATAAATGAGTATGTACTCCAATTTCGCTCAGCTGAAGAGGAACTAGCAACCTATTGAAATAAAGTGAGAGGAACTTATAATTATAAAATTGTAAATCAAACTTTAAATTTGAAGTTAACCATTTTATTATTTTAAAAATAGTAAACAATATAAATTTAGAATTTTAGAGAGTGCAATAAAAACTAAGCAACTTACTTGCGATAAAACTTTGATTGCAAGAGTTTGGAGATGTGGTGTTGTAAAGCCATTGATATACCACCAAGAATGAGCATCCATTCTATACTTGTCACGTGAAGCAGCAATACTTTGATTTTCGCCAGCTACAAAATCAGCAAACTCATCTCTAACTAAACACTCCATTTCTTGATCGGAGAAGAGTCTACTCAGTGCTTTCATACACCCCACACCAACTTCTTGATCTGAATATGGCTGCACTCTTGATGGCAAAGCAAGAATCTCATCACTATAAAATTTGGGAGTCAATGCAAATGCAAGAAGATGTAGTGGGGTGGTCATTTTGTTCCACCGTTCAACACAAATTGTTTGCACCTCTTTGAAGAAAGTTTCTTCAGGATCTTGCTCTTTTTCGTTGATGATGATTTTCATTTGCTCGATCATTGTATCAATGCCATCATATACCTCTCCCAAACATGGCTTATCCATGTCAGTAAAACGGATCATACTCATGATGGGCTCCGTGAATCTAAGAAGATATTCTGCTCGTTCCCACCATATGTCATCTAAGATCATTTGTTTTACATTTGTTGCCCTTTCAGTATTGGATTGCCTCCATAGGGACCAACTTTGACTGATAACCATGCTAGAAAGTGCCCCCCGCACCTTCACAAGTCGCCTCAAGACAATCGTGTTCGATGCAAATCTGGTTTCGGCAACCTATTCAAATATTTAAAAGTAAAATTAAAATATAAAGAAGACATGCTTGAGTTTAAAAAATAAATTAGTAATTACTAAAGTGAAATGTAAAATTTAAAAGTTGAAGTGTTTCAATTACCTTCAACAACTCCAATGCTGAAAATGATCTAAAAATGGCCTGTGACATTTGATGGTTTGTGATGAACATTTGGATCTCTTCAGCTTCAGCATACATTTGTTTGATCCAATTTATTTTCGCACCCAACTTTTGTAGCATGAGGTTGAGAGAGTGAACAGCACAAGGTGTCCAAAATATGTGCTTAAATCGTGTCTCAATCAACATACCTGCAGCTCTACAATTCTTTGCATTGTCTGTTATTACTTGGACAACATTTTTCAGGACCCACATCCTGAATGCATTGTATAAGGATGTTAGCAATAAATTGTGCATCCTTCACTTGTCCTTCACAATCCACAGCTTTCAAAAACATTGCCCCTTTAGGGCACATTGCAATCACATTGATTAATGGCCGGTTTTTGGCATCCTTCCATCCATCAGAAATAATTGACACCCCTGTTTTTTTCCATCAATTTCTAATGGGACTCAATGCATTGTTTATGCCTTTTACCTCCTTTGCTAGTAAGGTGGTACGCACCTTCTCATAACCTGGCCCTGTGTACCCTTGTGGACAGTCACTTGCCTTCTTCAACATATCTTGCCAATATGGTGATCTTACAACATTAAATGCCAAACCGTTTGCATATAGACATCTTGCAACAACTTGATCTGCAACCTCTCTAGCTTCAAGCTTAAATGCTCTTTCTAATGGCCCCTTGCTTCTCTTCACACCAACAGTATCATCTTCACTTCTACCCAAAAATGGGTGGCTCTCTACTACAATATCATCAAAGTCACCATGTGTTGGAGAAGGAGGAGGCCTCTTTGATCCCCTTCCACTTCCTCTTCCTCTCAGCAAAGGATGGTTTGTGGCATGACCAACTCTTGCATCTGCTTCCTCTTGCTCTTTAATATATGTTGCTACTTTGCGAGGATGTAACGCTTCACCATTTTCTCCTTTACATACATTGATTCCTTGTCTAGGAATGGCACATAAATGGCATTTCACACAACTATATGAGCTGGTATACTGAACTTTACAATGACTGCATATCCAAACAAATGTTCCTCCCCCTTTAACTTGTTGTATTATTTGTACATATTTCCATAGAGGTGAATTTGCGTCGGTTTTAAAGGTGGGTCCACCAATAGAAGTAGCACTCGCTGCCATTATATTTCCTAAAATAATTCAAAAAATAGTTATTGAATATTGAACAATAAAAGTTAAAAAAATATAATGCAGGTTTGGATATCAACATTAAAATTTAAATGGAACATACTTCAATATTTATTACTAAAAATTACAATTAAATTAATAAACATTTAATATGTAATTACAATTTAATAATTTATATTTATAATTTTAATTTTAAATTATTGATTATTATTTATTAAAATAAGAAATAGTAACATAAATAAATTTTAACGTTAAATATACAAAATAATAACTAGATTTATATTAAATATTATTTTAAGATTTAAACTTTAAACTTTAAAATTGAATTAAATTAAAATACTAAAATAAATTTAATTATTTATATTATATATATAATAAAATTATAAATGTAAAATGTTAAATAATAAATAATATTATAATAAATATTTGCTAAAAGCCTAAAACTTAATACTAAATAATTAAAATAAAACTCTGTATTAATATATTTAATATTTATATTATAATATATATTAAAAACTTGTATTTTATAAAAACAATATTATATTATTTATTAGTATTATGATTTTTATCATATAAATTATAAAACAAAAACAGTATTAAAATTAAAAATTAAAACCCAAAAGATTAGAAAATATAAACTTCGAATTAAATTTAAGGTTAATAGCTTGAAAAATACCAGGTAATGGCGGACAAAAAGGGCGAAGGAAATCCGCGCGCAGGAAAACGAGGGGGAAAATGGCGGACAAAAACGGCGAAGGAAATCCGCGCGCAGGAAAACAAGGACGAAAATGGCGGAAATTTTCTTTATCAGTCGACGTCGACGGCCTTTGCGATTTCGTTTGTTTCTCCTTGCACGACCACAGCTATTTCTCTTTGCGTGTGTTTGAATGGCGGACGAACAATCTGAATGGCGGACGGACGGACCTGTATCTTCCTTAAAGACGCAAAACAACCAAGCAAAACAAACGCCGAAAGCACCAAGCAAAACGAGCGGCGGAAAATAATGAAAATATCTTAGGGTTTTTTTAGCTTTGACGATTCGAAATCTCGCAAAAAGTTTTGGGAAACTCCGCCTGAATCGGATTTAGAATGCCACGTCACGAAAAAACGGCGGGATTCGAAGTAAAAACGTGTAAATTCGTGGTCGCGTTTTTTAGGAAAAAAATCTGTACCCTGACCGAATCCGCAGGGTTTCCAAGCCGAATCCGTTTTGGCACGTACCCGTACCTGGAATCGGCAGGGTAAAGGGCCGATTCCGGTAACTTAGGGTCTATCTCATGAATGGAAGTCTTTATTTTGCCAAGTGTGCTAACAATTCACTTGTTCAGAGACTTGAATTGTTAGAATCCCCATATTTGATGATTGTGAAAATGGAGGATATGATAGTTGTGATGTATCTCACATCTGACCGAAACACATCACTGATCATGACCCTTTTTGCTGTCTTCCCCTACTGCTTGTGGACATTCCCCATCTAGTCCACTCCTATGTCATGATCATAAGTTAGAAGAGCTCTACAACCATGCATCCTCACAATAGAATGAAGTATGAAGCAAATCAATTCTCAACTTGTTTGAGGAATTCCTTCCTCAAAAATGAACAAAATACTGACAAGGAGGTGTGGTAGTTGCAAATGTACACCTCCCTTGCACCTGCCACAACCTTCTTAATCCACTCAATTTTGGTAATGTCCTTGAATACATTGTTCATGGCATACACATGACAAGGAATCTAGTACATGTGCTTGTAGGTGGGCCCTTAACAATTTGCTTGTTGCTCAACACATGTATGGTTCATGAATTACTACTTGCACTACATTGGAAGGACCAACCTCCACAATGACATCTCTCAGTAAATGAAAATGAAACCGTGCAGCAAGCATTTTCTTGAGTAGACAATTGCCCTATGGAAATAAGGCCCATCCTTGCATGAAACCATAATATTGATGAGGAGGTATTGCCTAATATTTGTCCACCCATCCATCATGATCTTGCAGCCATGAGAGATACATGCATCTTTGATCTTCACCATCAATAAATTTGCCTTACATGCTTGCATGAAACCATGTTATTGATGAGAAGGTATTGCCTAATATCTGTCCTCCCATCTGTGATGATCTTGCAGCCATGAGAGATACATGCATCTTTGATCTTCACCATCAATAAATTTTCCTTACAATACTTTTTGTCCAAGATGGTGATCCTCAATTTTGTCTTCCCAAGAGGCACATGGGAAGCTTTGGCTACCTTAGTCTTAGCCCCCTTGAAATAAGGATAGTGAACAACATGGAATGGAAAGCCATTAGTAAAGAAGAGTTTGCCAATGGCATTGTTTGCCTTGTCTTGAGAACTTGTGCATTAAACATGCCTGTATTGGATTCAAAGCTAAATCCATAACCTTTCTTTTTGCCTTAGGCTCTTATCCACTTGCCTCAAAAGATGGCACTGTAGGAAGTCTGGAATTAGAAATCTGCGTGGATATCCTAGAGGAAGGAATTGGTGCAGATGGAGTGAAATAATCTTTCTAAAACAATTTGGTGTATTCAACCTTTTGATTAAGTGTGAGTTCCCCATGAATCCCAAATCCTTTTCCAGTGTTGCAAAGTAATTATGCATTCACTTTAGTAGTTTTTCTCTTCCAATCAAGAGAGCCAACAATGTGCTTCCAATGCTGATTCCCCCTTGAATTCTATATTTTTTTAATATCAATGACAGTGTCAAATTATCACAAAGGAATATTTTTGTTAAATGGCCCTTTGGCCCATCAGGCCAACATCCCTGAAGGGCAATCAAGCTTCTTTGCAGTTGGCACTTACAACTGAACTTTCAGTTTGCATTGCCTTTTCCCTTTTTCCTACAATCTCCTCATTTGCACTACCTGTTTCCTCCATTACCTTGTACTACTCATCATTGTTACTCATGTTGGCACCGCAAAACAAACCAGCAATATAAACCAAAAAACAGCAATATTACTAAAAAACTGTTAACATGTTCAGCCCATTAGAAATTCATTTTTAAAAGTCCAATTGTCAAAAAAAAACCAGCACATAGGACAAATGCTTAAAACAAAACAACATATTTTAACCCTTTTTCATCTACATTTTTAAAGCATGATTGCAAAAAAAGAGTGTAATGTCCCTTTTTGGAAAATTCCTAATTTTAGGCCCACAAAACAATAATAATCACTAAAGACTGATATTAGTAATAATAAGTATCAACTTTACAGTAATATTCAAATTCATACATAAAACATTATAATATTGACATCAATACATCATTAGCTAAAACATCATAATATTTAGATGATAGATCCATAGTTCATAGCATCATTAATATTTGAATCCAAAATATCTTAATATCATTAATAATTATTCCAAGGCATATTCCTATAGTCATCCTTGCAAACCACAATCTCAAGGGTGGTTGCCCTTGTATTGCGAGAGCATGGAAGAATTTTAGTTCCATTCCATCCCTCAGTCCACTTTGGAGGCTGGCTGTCCTCCTCAATCAAGCCCAAGAGCATGGAAGTGGATTTCTGGTCCATTCTGCCTCCTGGCCCAAGAGTATGGCAGAACCTCTAGTTCATCAATCTCGGGGTGGTATGCTTGATAAGACGCATGAAGGCTGCCCTCTTCAACCAAGCCCAAGAGCACGGAAATGGATTTTGGATCCATTCGGCCTCTCGGCCCACAAATATGGCAGAACCTCTAGTTCATCCATCTCAGGGTGGCGTGTTTGATATAAAGAATTTCTAGTTCTTCAGCTCTCATGACTTGGAAGGCTGAACAGCCTCCCTATTTGCAAGACTCTTCTATAAATTCAAAATAGATTGCTAAAGGAATTTGCTATATTAATTGCTAATAAAATATCATTATGAAAATCAATGGATTAACATACAAGTAGCTGTAATAACTTGATTTCTACAATAATATATATACAGCTATTCCTAATTTATATCCTAAGATTATTCTTTAAAATTCTTTCAAAATAATATTCAGTTCCAATATATATATATATATATATCTTATGTTTCTTGCTTGCTGTTCCCAACTTTCTATCCCTTTCTTGGAATATTATTATATTTCCTTTCCATTTATTGCTTGGAAATTCCCTTTATATCCTCTTCTTGAGAGAGTCACACCTCTTTGTAAAAACATTGCCTTGCAAGAGTCACACCCCTTGAAATGAAATGAAATGAAATATTTTAATGACGTCCACGAGGCCAAAGAAGCCTATGGGACCCAAGATCAGCACCGGAACAACTCACAGCACAGCCCTAGACACAATGGAGGTGCCGTTCGAGATCAGCCCTTCGAGAGTGAATTTTGATGATGAAGTTTGCAATTTTGTCGAGTCTTGAATCTTCAAACAAGGTATTTAAATTGTCAACCTGCACCGCATCCCCATAGCTGGCCCGGATGTCTTTATAAGCTGAGCATTCTATGATAAAGTGCCATTCTGTCTCCACCATACCTTCGTTACAAAAGCGGCATATTCTATTTTCCCACTCTTCTTTAGGAACCTCCCACCTACCCGTTTCACACCTAAGATGGTGTGAACTAGTCCGCAATTGGGCTATCAACATTTTTGCTTTCCATTTGATATTCGCTCCTATATAAGCCTTTTCTTCATGGTCCCTTGTGGGATTGAATTCTTTGATATAATAATCCTTTTTACGCCCTGTTTTTTTCGTCCATATACCATATTTAAATTTTTCTCTCACATAATTTTTTATTTCTCCATTTGTGTTTGGACACTCATGCATCACAATATCCCATTTCTTCATCCACTTGATATTAAGTTTCATCCATGTGTTCCTAATTAAGTGCTGCCTTGAAACTTGATTTATTATTATTATTTTTCGATTGTATGTCTTATTGGAACCTGCAAATGACATTCCTTTTTAATCCTAATCATCCCCTTGCTAGGAGCGCTGCTTATTTATTTCCTTAACATAGCGATTTTATAAGTCTGATTTCTTAACCTAGCAGGGAATGACAAAGAAATTTTTTATTTCATTTTATCATTTAAAATTCAAAAAACTGAAAAAAACACATTGAATCACTAGACAACGAAAAAATCATTCTTTAATGGTTCAATCATTCAATATGTCAAAAAATCAGATTAACTTAGCAACCACCTTTGAAAAATAAATGAAAATTAAAACAAGCTTTGAGTTTTGCATTTGCAAAGGGAAACAAATAAAATAAGTTCAGTCAATATAGTAATGTACAAACTGAGTTTTGCAGGAAGACCCTTCCTTTGCCTCTTTGTCTTCCTCTCCTTTCCTCTTCCTCTTCTTGTCATTTTCTATTTTGGTGATTGTAAAACATTAACAGGCATTTGTTTTAAAATCTTTTTGGGTTAGGGAGCCTCGGCAGGCCCTTCTTTTAGGGCTTTGGTTGTTTTAGAATGCCTTTTTTTTAATTGCACTGTTTTTTAATTTATTGTTTGCTGTTTTTAAAGGGTTTGACCTGGGGGATACCCTAATGTCCCTAGGATGATGAACGGATGTCATGATATCCCCTGGCTGACCCATGGATGCTAAGGTGACCCCTTTATCAGCCAAAAAAAGTGGATGTCCATTACATGTACTTAAGTTCCAGATAGGAGGCAGTGGGGGAAGGAGAGGAGGAATGAATATTCCATCCATGGCCTCACATCCCCAAAATGTTCCGGATTGTTAGCTAGGTCTTGGGGACATGTCCTTGGAGAACGCTGATATAAAATTTCTGATCCAATATAAACAACCTTACTAATTGAATTTCCATGCTTGCTAGTATGAAGTCTTTCTTGAAATGGATCAGAAGATTGAAGATGACTATAAGGACAGGGAGTGTGGTTAGATTTTGAGTCAAGTCATATCCTTGAATCCAGGGAATCATGAAGAGGCTGGAGCTACTCAAGCACCATTGTTCTTTCATTTTGCAAGATAATGACAGACAGGAAACACCACATAGCACCTGGACGAATTTTACTTATTCTTTTAACTTTGATGCATCTGCAGCCCGAACCTGCAGATCCTTTTCCTTTATCAACCTTTCGGTTCATTCGCAAACCAGGCCCTTCTTGGAGAATCTTCACTTTCTGGATCTATTTCCTCTTGGTTAAATTCACTGACAGGGCTCATCTGCTGCATTCATGCAGCCAGATTTCTACCAAATGTTCCCATTTCATTCACTGTTTGCAGGGAGTATGGTTAGATTTTGAGTCAAGTCATATCCTTGAATTGAGGGAATCATGAAGAAGCTGGAGCTACTCAAGCACCATCACTCTTTCATTTTGTAAGACAACTTACAGACAGGAAACACCCTGTAGCACCAGGAAATTTTTGACTTATTCTTTTACCTTTGATGCATCTGCAGCCCAAGTGTGCAGACCCTTTTCCTTTATCAACCTTCCAATACATTTGCAAATCAGGCCCTTCTTGATCGATTTCCTCTTGGTTTAATTCAATGACAGGCTTCTTCTGCTGCATTCAGGCAGCCAGAATCTACAAATGTTCCCATTTCATTTACTGTCTGCAAAATCTCCTAAAGAGGCCATGATTCTGGCCTTCTTTTCCTGGCTTGGCCTGTTCAAGACATGTCCCAGTAGGAGTCAGATTGAAAGGCTTTAGTACCAGTGAGACAGATCAGTTACCAGAAGGGCTTATGTTCTCCAAGGTTGTGGAAGGCTTGGGAACAGATGCCATAGTTCTTTATATGGCAGTTGTAAAAAGCAAAATGTATTTAATTTTAAAAACCATATTTATCAGGTGACCATGTTGATAGGTCTAATAGATTAATTGTTACAAAATTCCCTATATATGAATATTGTGCTTGTAAGGATTAGTCTAATGACAATTTCAAGGAGCGTCAGAAAATGCTGCTTTAGCATTAATTTGTGAAAATTACTCACTATTGTTTTCAGCTGTCCATAGAGTATCGTTTGTTACTTCTGTAGTTTATAGTATAGCAGCAAAAATCTTTTGGGGAAAAAATTGGCAAGCCAAAAGTATAAGATTTTTTCAAAAAATCAGAAAAAAATCAGAAAAAATCAGATTATCAAAAAACGTAGAAAAACATAAAAAAGAGAGAAAAACCTATATTTTTTTAATTTAAAGGATTTTTAATAGCATAGAAATATAGAGAGAAAATAAAAATAAGACAAGGGATCTAGAGTTGCAGTCCCTAGCATGGTCGAGGGGCAATGCCCCTTATAGGGGTCTAAGGTTAGTGCCCCCAATGGGGTCAACAAGTAGTTTCTCATGGAGTTTAGGGGGTAGTGCCCTTAGTGGGGTTGATGGGCAGTGCCCCTTTTAGGGGCTGGGGGTAGCACCCTAGGCATGCTCCCTGTTGTGATATAAGGTGGGGTCAAGGGGTGGAGCCCTTGCCACCAAGTCCAAATTAAAGCCTTTGAAAGCACACAAACTTTCATGGGGCATGTTATTTTTCATAATTTTATTGTTTTTAACCAAGCTCCAAGACTTCCAAATCTTTCAAAAATATGCTTGACTTTCACACTTTTAGATTTGATTGTTTTCAAATTTTTATTCATTTAAAAAAAAATAATCTACAAACCCTTATACTTAATCTACAAACAAAACATTTGGAGTCGATGAAACCCTAAATAAATTAAAATCCCATGATTATGCTTCACACAAAATTTTTTCAATGTCAAAGAGCCTAAAGTCTATGTAACTAACAAGTAACCTAAATATTGACGAACACCAATAGAGGTTTCCAAACAAGGTAAAATGAATTTAAACAAACAACAAAAAATAATTTACTAGTCCTAATATAGGAACAAGCATGGGTTTGGGGCCTCAAGTATGAGTATGGGTTTGACTTTGTATATATATTTCTAATATATGATAATTATAAATTTTCATAATTTGTTTTTATTTATTTATTTAAAATAAAGTATATAAATATTTATAATTTACAATTAAAAAAAGGAAAAAAACTTATAAATTCATAATTCATGTACATTTATAATGGTGACTTATTAACTATGCTGAAATTTTAAATAAAAGTCAGGCTTCTAAAAACAACTGAGTGAGTAAACTGTAATATTGGGATAGGCTAAGGACTTTTCCCATCTCTCTACTTGGCCAATAGGAGAAAGTCCTACATGTATTACCTTATCATTATCGTAAGCATGGTTTAAGGGTTGCGGCATGTGTGGGATCCAAGTCCATAATTTACTAATTGCAGGGCTAGATCTTAGTGTTCTGCTGATGCTGGTTCTGTTGCACACAAGAAAAAGCAATATTGGAAAATGCTGATTGCAAAGTAGAACAGATTAAAAATATTGTTGAAAATCAGTGTGCAACTTAAACACAACTTTAACACATGTAGACTGGAAGAAATCAGTCAACAAATGTTTACCACAATATTTTGAGAAAATACGATTCTGTCGGGAGAAAAATCTCCAGCAATGGTGTTTTGCAATTTTCATGATTAATTACACGTTTTTGGTTATTTCTGCTTCTTTGGTTTTATAGAGCAAACTTCATTGTTACTCCACCTTTTTGTTGTCTTTAGGTAAATGTGGGGAATGTTCCTAGTGTTTTTCTAGAGCATTTAAAGGTGACAGAAATATTTGCCTGGCTGTCTAGGTTTTCATGTTTATTCCTGTAAACAATAATATTTTATTTATGTTTGTATGTGTTAAGTCATCAATTTTCCAGAAATCATCTTCTTTCCAAAGTTGCACAACTATTTGAATCACAGAGGTGATTGAGGAAACAAAATGGAATATGTACACGAGGACAATTCTCTGACAATTATGTCTAACCCTTGACTTTGTATAAAACGACATGAGGCAAGCATCTCAGACTCTACACAATCAACATAACACAGATCCTCTTGGGAAATGCTTGAGTGACTGGTGTCCCTAACAAACAGCTCCTGCTTAAAGACAAATTACATTAAACCACAAGAGCCAGCAACTTGCAAAGGATCAAATGCACAGGGATCTGGGGAAGCAAGCATATCCATTTTTGTGCATACACTAAGGTGGCTCTTCAGTGGGGCCTATCATGGTATGCTCTCCACTCCCATTCCTCATTACCATGGGAAGCGGTCTATTGTTTTTATTCATATGAATCAGCATCGTAAATATATATGCTGCTCCTTATGGAAACACTAAAATTGTTTTTCTAGTTCAGCTAAGAGATTGGGTCAAAGCCAGTGTAATTCAGAAAATAATTTTGACAGGAGATTTTAATGCTTATAAAATCTCCCAAGGAGAAAAAGGCACGTGGAGATTTAATAGTAGGTTTGCAGATGTCTTAATAGGTCTTATTGAGGGAAATGGTATGACTGATACGGGATTTACTCAAGGACATTTCACCTGAACAAATCATAAAAAGGGAAGACACTATATGACTGGAAATTTCAGATCAAATAATTTTCTTACCACAATGAGTCTCAGCTGGTACCCTGGGGCCTAATCAATGCATGGGTCACTGGTTCTACTGTCTTGGATTGCTGATCAAGAAATCATACCTTAGTAGCTGCAGGAAAAATCAGAATTCAGGTTTGAAAGTATGTAGCTAACTCATTGAGAATTTCAAGCCAATGTTGCCCAGTGATGGGCAGAGTTTCAAAATAACATAGGTCAACCAATGTAAAAATTTGTGAACAAACTAAATTATTAAAATTCCAGATGAAAGGGTGGAATCAAAATGTCTTTAGGTAACTTTTTTGCTTAGTTCAAGAGGAAACTACAAGACTAGCTCAAATACAAAAGGACATCAGAGAAATGGGTCCTGTGAAATGATCAAGAGAAATAGGATCACCAAAGGAGATACCAGCACGACTTTTCTTTGAGGAATATGTATTGAATAAGCATCATTTTAGCACTCCCCAAGGATGAGCATTCTTGCCAATGGATTTTTTGAAGAGCCCTGAAAACTACAGCTTATGCAACAGGCTTTCAGACAATTGTTAACACAAGCAAACTAGCCATAGAAAATCAGTAGCCCAGAAAGGGCTCATAGAAAATTGTCCAAGAGCAGTGTGTGAATCTGAAAATGAAGAAATACTGAAGTCAATAAAGGATGAAGAATTGAAGAATTATGTTTTCTTTCAATATGGATAAACCCTTGGGACTGGAGGGATTTTCAGCTCTGTTCTATCAACAATCTTTGGAAATCATCAAAAAGTATTTGCTCTAGGAGAGATAAACTCGAAGAGCACACAGAAAATACTGGGGGGCGGGGGTGGGGGTGTGAATCAGTATTTTAAACTTTTGAAACTTAAAACTATCAGAATCAGCAAAGTAAAATGGTAAGAGTAAGCATAAGACAAGATGAACACAGATTTCACGTGGAAAACTCTTTCGGGTAGAAAACCACGGCAGAACTATGCTTATTGTACATGCATACTGTTTAAAGTTCATACTCTTTGCAGACCTCTTCATGTGACCAAGAAAATTGCATATTTTGCTATATCCAGAAGACTAGAGATTAACTAGTGTGTTCATTTCCAACTAACTGAGCAAACTCCAATGAAAGGTCACTGTATTAGTTTCAATGAAGACCTGTAACTTTTCTTTACACATAAGACCACACAAACTTTTACAAATGTCTAAAGCTCCATATAGAGGCACACCCTCAAATTCACGGCTTTCACATCAGAAAAATTGGCACAGCATTCACATCAGAAATAATGGCACGGCCTGAGATTAACTATCCATAAACAGAGCATATCTCAGTGACATTCACGTCCACAGCTCATACCAGAAAGAGATGTAACGATAGATTTTTGAGACTGATCACAACTATTGTTTCTCACACACGCACAAACTCAAACTCATTCATTGAGGAATGAACACAAATGCATCTCCCGTCCTCAGAGAATAAACCAAGATAATAACTTCATCAGACAAAAGAAATTCTCACTCAGCAATCTTTATGCAATAGCTGAAGATTCTTATATGTGGCAGTAATTATATTCATCAGTAACCAATCTTCTGAACATCCATGGCATCACACATACTCTCTTCAGAAAACTCGTTAAAATGAAGAACGAAAATCACAAGTAATTCCTCACGAACCTACCTGCAATCTAAGCACCCATCAATGCAGCACGTCTTCATTAATTTGTGAGCAAATTAAGAATAAGAGCCCAAAACGGAAAAAATAAGGATATGTGACATCCTGAAGAGAAAGATCCAATGAAAATGAGAGGCCACGAAAGACAATCTCACACACCAAGTCATTCACGAATCCACACTATTCATTCTTTATGCCACTGCAACCACAGCGGCTTAAAAGAAAACTCATCATAAATTGTTGAAGAATAAAAAAACTGCCTTACTGAAATGCCATGAAGACCATTTAGCACAGCCATGACTCCATAAAAATATGCAATTAAGTAGTTTTTAAGAGCCAGAAAAAGAATTAAGACAATGTATTAATTGCTGGCTGTCCCGCTACACACAACTACATCCAAGAGATTCACACAGCGAGCACTAATAAGTTTCCATATGAAAATAGGACTTCAACGATGACTAAAATCAATCAGCCCCCACTTCAATTTTGTCTGGCATAATTCAGACGAAATTACCTGTAGCCGAAACTCAAAATAGATGAGCCGCCCACTAAGAGCCGTCGACAACAATAGAGGAATCATGCCTTTGAATTGTGTCAGAAACGTTTGCATTAGGCCGCCCACATATGCTCTACTCGACCCTAGACAAGTCAAAACTGATTTGGCACTGACAAGTAAATCTGACTTGGCATGTTAAACTTTGACTCCTTTCACATTCCGCTTGGCACTGAAACAGAAATCAATTATAAGATAGTTGACCATATTATTTGCATTTCATATGAGTATCATTTGAGTTGACAAGGAGGTGTCCGCACAAAAAACTCCAATAGTTTCAAATCTATTCCAAGGTGCATTACTCAGCACATAAGGTCATCGACCAGCTGATAAGTAGGCACAAAGAAGCTGATATAGTACTGCAATTGAAGTTAATACATACTCAGCATATATAATACCATGTCCTGCAATATATTTCCATGTCTTTATGTGGATCGATTCAATGTTCACAAACTTGGTAAGCTAAAACCAAACCTTTGACATCAATGACAAAATATTCAACAAAACAAACACTAAGCAAGATATATGTCACCCAATTGGCTCTGATCTCAAAAGTGACCTAGCCTGATTCAATGGATTAGCATCAATCAATTGCACTCTACAATAAGGTTCAACAATCAATCAACCTTAGTTTGTGGAGATAAATAATATATAATATCATGGTGGTTCAGGAATCTATTCACATTTAAAAATTTCAGTATAGACCAGTTATTGTGTTGAAATTGGACATGTCAAAGACTCTAGATGCACCTAAATCAAAATACTAGGTTGTTGACTCAACTAATTGATCTTGCGATGCACAAATCTTTTTGTCACTTCTTATTCCTTAACATTTTTAGCAACATTATCTTGCTTTGATAGTGAGTGGCATGCTGTCTTACTCTTTCTTTTCTGATAATCTCTTCAAATGTCTAGGCTCATTATATTAAAACTAAAACATTTTTATTTTGACCTCTTGGACGTATTGCACTCTCTATGGATTACAAGTGTTGTGCCTACCTCTGCCCTTGATCAGTGCATTATATGCCCTCTCTATTGTGTCTAAAGTTGATGCCTTCAAATTTTCAATTGATCCCGTCTTTGCTGCAAGAGAATTGTTGATACCTTTGCAAAGCGAGTGCTTGAGTTTCTGCAAAATATGTAAGACCAAATGCATCATAGGATGATGGCAAGGTTTGTAAGACCAAAGTTAACATATCTTCATCATCTATTGGTTTATCAATAGTAAGCAACTGATCACTAAGATCCTTCCTTCGCAATGAGTATTTGGCACTTGATCCTCCTTCCTTGAATAATATATACGGTTGTGCCTTTGTAGTGAATTATGAATGGATGCACTTCTGCTCTTCACTCCTTACATGCATCTGATCAGAATTGCTACTAAGAAATCTTTGCCTAACGAGTCTGCCAACCAACTTTATTAATGTTGTCTCAAACTCCATGTCAAATAGCGAAACAAAAAACTTGCATTCACACTGTATAATTTTGAGCTGTTTTTGATCCCTTTGTGTTTCTTCCAATCCCATACTACAGCATATCAATTCAAACTTCTTCCGGCACCAAAAATACTCTTCAATAAACTTGTCATTTAAAAGATATGTCCAAAATATGGACAGGTATCCAGGGATGTTTTCAATGGTGGAAATGAAAATTTGTAGAAAACAAAATTTACGAAGGCTTGATAAATTGGCAAACAACTACAATCAGCTTCCTCCTTCAGTTTAGATCAACATGACTGGTAATGAATATGAAAACACATAAGCTTTATTAAATAAACTGTGAAAATATATTGCATATTGTTCACTTATATAATCTTACTGTCTTACATGCCATACTAAACTTCATAGCTGTGTAATCAAAAGATTCTATGCTTTCAAATAGAAGATGTAATCTACCTTATTTCAACAAACTTATTAGATATAATGCAATGTTAGACATAAGGGTGGAAGCCCCAAAAATAGTGGTATATCCCCTGACAAAGGTTTGTGCAAACAGTTGCAAGTTGTCACACTTGAAGAATCCTGGCTTGGTCTCAAACCAAAAGTAACACATTTTTTTTTTGTTTTTGGTTAAGCTTCATATGTTTTGGTTCCTAATACCCAAAGGAGTAAACTAAATTTTAAGAGCTTCAGATATTTCTTTACTGGGTAGTGAATAATCTAAAACACATAAACTCGTTGATGATTCCGTTGACAAAATTATAATTAGTTGGGATATTAACAGAGTAGCCAGATACGCCCCTGCCCCTCCCCAGGCGTGCATATCCCTGTATCCGATTTGGCACGGATACACGTTAGATGCTGTATCCGCACATGCCTAAAAACTTTGATTTTCCAACCATGCCGGATACTGTATGATTTGATTTTCAAAAAAATTGACGTGAATCCTCCTAAACTTAATCTTAAAAAACATCAATCCTGCAATATTTTTTTTGTTTTGTATAAAAAAACCTACACCAAATGAGGAAGACAAATTAACGTTTTCTATTTCAGCAAACCATTTTTTTTGGTGTCTTAATTTTTTATAGATTTAAGAAAGTTAATTGTTTATAATTATATGTTTATATTATGTTGTTTAAATGTTAGATATTTAAAAAAAATAAAATTTATCCTTTGAATATAAATAAAATTTATTCATATATATTTAATTGTTTATTCTTTACTAAACTATTAATATTATTTTGATTTATATTTAATTATTTATTTTTAAAGTAATGAAAATCTCCTCTAATAACTTAGAAATTTGTGTTAAATATATGTGTGTTTTTGTGAACATAGCATCCAGTTGTATCCATATTGGGGGTCTTAAAAATGGCCAAATCTGTATCCGTGTCCATGCAACATTGGATATTAATGTAAAAAATGTAGAAGCTTTCTTTGATTATATCTCTAACTAGCTAGTTATAGGTGATCAGTCTAGAATTAGTGTTGTTCTTCTTTGCCAAATGAGGTTACTCTGCTGCTGGTGTCTTTGATCACACGACATAAAAGACCAAAGCAGTATTCTTCCAACAAACATAACAAACATTAGTCTACTCGATTATATCTGATTTATCCAAAGTTGCAAGATTTAACACAATTTCTGTCTCAGTATGTGTATTGATGTTCTTGGTATGGGTACAAATGCAATATGACATGGGTACGAGACCTACCCTTATCTTTAAAACTAGTCTTTTTTCACTTTGCTCAATTCATTCACATTTGATGGTTATGCTCTTGGTTTTGTATCCTACCAAAAAATAAAAAATAAGATTAAAAAAACTGCAAAAACCCTAATGGTCAAGAACTGAGAAAACCTTATCCGTTTAAATATGCAGCTTGGTTGCTTCTAAAATCACACAAAAAAGACATTCTTAGTTTGTGAGCAGCAGGAGTTTGTGAGTAGCGATTGTTTTGAGCATTTGAGGTAGATGTTTTGTTTTGATTCCCACCTGAACCTCTTCCATCTATGTTTTTGTTTAAAATCTACATGGCTTGACAGTAATGCATCTTTAGCTACGGCTAAGGATTCATTGCTTGCTACCAAGCAATGTATAATGTTTTTACTTTTTAATAAATTTATTTTATTAAAAAAAAGCTATGGGGATTTTTAAAACTCAAAACCTCAAGAGCTAGCTAAAAAACTCAAAACCTAAGGAGTTCTCAGTTTAGCTTTAAAAATGATTTATTAATTATTATTTATTTTACTATGCTATAGTCATATTTTAGGTTGTACTTTTAAATTTTTAATAATTTGTTATTTTTTAATATTTCTTTAGATAGGTTTTGCTACCAAACAATGTATATTGTTTTTAATAAATTTATCTTATAAAAAAATGAAGCCATGGAGATTTTTATAACTCAAAACCCAAGGAGGTCTCAGTTTAGCTTTAAAAAGGATTTATAAATTATTATTTATTTTAATATGCTGTAATCTTATTTTAAGGTATACTTTTAAATTTTTAATAATTATTCTTTTCATTAATTCTTTAGATAGGTTTTGATGGTGAAAATTGTTATTAAAATAATACTTTAAAAATAATATTTAAATATCTATAATTGTTGATATTAAATATTTTTTTAATGTTGAAGTTATATCCATAAACATCTTGGAATATAGTAGCACAGAGTCTATATTACTTATCAGGTGTGTATAAATATATATCCCGTATCTGTGGTAGGGGACCTTGAAAAATAGTCATATCATATCTGTGTCCATGGAACTCTGAGTTTATATGATGTAAAGTTTTGTGGAAGCTTTCATTCTTGAGGGAAAATAGATTACTTCCCTAAATAGGTCTATTCCCAGGACTGCAGTTCCAACTGGATGTATCAGGTGAATGCTCCTGCTTCCATGGATGACCAGGAGTCTGAAGTATCTGCACAAGATTTTTATGCCCCCAGGGATGGTGTGGAGACTGGCACCGATGCCTAGTTCTGGAGGTTCTTAGATTAGTAAAATCCCTGATTTGTAAGGACTAATGTCAAACATGGGCAGTTTCTTTGGTCTACAAATGTATGTTCTTTGTAAGTTTGTTGCTCTAGTTGAGAAACAATTGCATACACTTATTCACCAGGCATCTGCTTTTTTAAATTGTATGCATATTTTTTAAAGCAAGATAGGTTAGTCATTGCTTCTAGTAACAATGTAGCTTGCAATGTTTTATAGCTGCTGTTTGTTTCAATGTAGCATATCTTTTGCAGCTGATTTGCCACAGCCTTTGGATCAAGTCCAAACCAAGGTTTGGTCTTCTGTAATTGTTTTTCCCTTTTAGTATAAATTGCCATTTTTATTAAAAATAAGCATTCAATTTATGGAGAAGTGGTGTTTCTGTCCTTCCTAGGCTCGCCCTTGAATAGGTTTAAGTTGTCAGTATTTAGGATTGTTGTTGGTATTACTGTAAAGACAAAACTAAGCATCTGTTTTTATTGCCATTGCAGCTCATGCGTGAGGAGTGGGAAAAATATTTGCTAGGCAAGTCAGAGTTACATGGATTACGGACACATAAAAAAAAGAAAAATCAAGGACCTAAAGGATTTGGTATTTTGGATGGAAATATTCCTGTGGGACTTGGAGATAATTCCGAATCTAGCAGCACATATATGCTAGAACAGGATGCTTTACTTGCTGCAGCTGCTCAGGTTGCAGTTCATGACAAAGAGGTGATCCCTGTTGGAGATGATCTTTCTTCAGGCAAGGGAATAAAGGGCCAAGGGAAAGGGAGAGGGAGAGGAGGGAGAGGGGGAAGAGGGAGAGGAAGAGGGAGAGGGAGGAATGCTACAACAGTGGAGATTCATGCATCAATAATGAAAGATCAAGGAAAGCAAGAAAGAAACAAGGTTGAGATGTCTAAAGAATCTGAATTTGCAAATACGACAAGTACAACAGGGACATTGGAAAGTAAGGGAACTTCTTCAGAGTGTGTCCAAAATATTGACGAGGTTGCTTTAGATGGCTCCAATGAAAATGCGAATGCAAAAAAAGCAGGGAAAGATTGTGATGATCCAGAAATCAACTTTGCTAAGCCAGTTCCTCTTGCACATTATTATGCCCTTGAAAATGATCGGCAAATACTAGATGTTGTAAAGCCTTCATATATTGTAGTTTACGATCCAAACATGGCATTTGTCAGGGAGATTGAAGTTTACAAGGCAGAAAATCCTGGAAAACCATTGAAAGTGTACTTCTTGTTTTATGAAAATTCCACTGAAGAGCAAAAGTTTGAAGCAAGTATACGAAAGGAGAACAATGCATTTGAATCCCTAATCAGGCAGAAATCTCTGATGATGATTCCTGTTGACCAGGTCAGATTTTCAATCAAAGTACTCATCTTTTCAATCGGCATTGTAAATCATGATTTGCTATCTAGAGGCTTCTTTTGACAGGATTCTTTTTTATGTTTGTAAAAGACACACTGATATAACTTCTTGGTAAAACTATTTTTATTATATTTCTAATTTCTAAATAATAAAATGTTCACTTGCATCAATATAATGTTAAAGCACATTGAAATAACAGGAAGGAATACAACTGTGTTAGCTCATTTTTCTAATATCATTAGGGCTGTGGCCTAATTCTATCCAACATATTAATATTTTCCTTGGCTGCTTCAATGAATTTCATATGGATGAAAGTATAGAGCATGATAATTGTCATTATATACAGTGAGAGTGTGTTATACTATAATCAGATGTGTCATTTGCAAGTAAGACATTCATGCACTGTGGCTAAAATGATATGTTTGAGAGGCTTTGAAGTTTTAGTGACCTCCCTATACAAATTTGAGAAGTTTTTGGCAGTATGCTGTGGTGGAAATCAAGATTAAAGATCTCCCATTTATTTATTGTGACTATTTGACCTAGAATGTATTATTTGTATAAAGCTTTCCCTGTAATATACTACATATACCTTTTTAGTGGGTGATCTTTCGCTGCTTTTTAAATTTATAAACAATTTTGTTTTTCCGGGTTATTCAAAAGAAATTCTTTGGATCACACATCCCAAATTTCAATAAAGGCTTTGCTATTTCAATTTTCTACGTTTAAATGATATCCCAATTGAGTAAAATTGATAAATTATTAAATCCTGCTCACATATGATCCAAACCAATCATTAGCTATAGCGATCCCAAATTAGAAGGGGAAATTAATTGATTTTGAATGAGAAATGAAGTTGGAATAATAAGGTAATTATTAATTAAATAATCGAAATATTATTTAATTAATAATATGGCGAAAACCAAGTATTTGATCAATTATAGAAGAAATAATCGGAGTTGATGACAGGACAATTCTAGGTGTCTACAGTATGTGTGGACTAATATAGGCACCTTTCCTGTCCCTTCTGGACTTCTCTGAGCACATAGGCAGAGTGAGTGCAACTAGTTGTTATTTGTGGTAGCCAGGATGCTTCCTCATATACCGCTTTACAGGTGAATAATTTTTGGGTGTATCTTGTCATGTAAGGTTGTACCACGAAGGCCTATGATCGATGATCATCTCCTGATAAGGGGCTGATGAGTCTTGGGATCTCTCTGAAACTGTGTTGACTCAATGGACTGTTGAACATAAAATGAAATGAATGAGCAGAGTTTTTGTCGGTTCTTCTTATGTAGACATCAATATGCAGTTCAGGGTGGCTGAAAGGAAGAGTGCCATTGGGGTTTTGGTGGGGTGGCAAATCCAAAAGGTCTTT
Source organism: Sequoia sempervirens (assembly GCA_007258455.2). Taxonomy (NCBI): domain Eukaryota; kingdom Viridiplantae; phylum Streptophyta; class Pinopsida; order Cupressales; family Cupressaceae; genus Sequoia; species Sequoia sempervirens. Next base: position 51,601,695 of record VDFB02179234.1, read on the forward strand.
GTTGGGTGCTAAATTTTGCATTGCACTTTCATGCATTTAATTTACAATTACAGTGATTAATAATAACATGAACAACATTATTTTGAGCACTTAGTCCCAATTTGACATCAATGTATATGCGTTGTAATGCCTGGTTTGCTATTATGACTGATGGTTTAGTGGCCCTCCACAGCTAGTTATGTCTTGCAGGTGACAAATTGAAGTAGCTTGTGATGCTGCCCATGATTGGCAGAAGAGGTTGAATGATCATATTGTTTGATGATTAGGTTTTTGTCTTATAGTCTTCAACAAGGACTGGTGACAGGATTGCTATGATTTTTGTAATGTAATGTCCAGTGAAGGGATTTGTGGAGGTGCTTTTGTTGAATGGTGCAGGATCACACCTCCTTTCTCTTATATGCTTCTAATCATTCAAGAATGCTGGAAATGCCCATAGATACACTTTCGTCAATTGAGTTGCAAATCAATATTATGGCATGCATTCTTGATTGGTTGTCTTCTTTAAAGTAAATTAATTATCTATTAAAACAATACAAAAAATGGTATTGTGTAGTTTAAAGGAACTTAAGTCCGTACAGATATTAATTTGTGGTTCACTTTTGTAATAAAGAACTTGCTATTCCTTGAGACACTTTTTTGAGATAGGGTTTACTTGGTGTGAAGGTGTGGGTTTGAGAAGAATACAGACAATATGGACTGCAGAGACATGGGTGTGCAAGGTATAGAGTGTATTTGCATTATGTATAAACCTCACATCAATGCATCCATGTATTATGCAAAACATTGGTAAATTAATGTAATTGTGCGGTTACAAGTATATGCCAGGTGCATTGTTTAGATGTTGGGTGCACACACCCTTGCAACAATTATTTGAGGTGTTCTGTATAGTTGTTGGTTGACCAGGCTTCCTGTTCAGTAAGTTATTAAATTTCAAAAGATCTGGGTATAATGCTTTTTAAAGTAAATTTCAGGAGTCTCAATTTCTTACCTAATGGTAAGCCTAAATAGTTAAGGACAGTAATAATCCCTAGGTTTATGGAAGTTTAAACTCCCCGAGTCTTTCTGAACATATTAGTAATTTTTGTAATGGAATAAGCTGTATTCACCTCTATAATGTGCAAGAGACCGCCAAAGAAAATTAAATTTCTACTTGCCAGTAATTGATCTAAAGACTGATTGACTGGTTTCATTTTAATATCTGTTTGCCCTCTTTTATATTTCATCTTGCACTGATGTTTTCTGCTCTTTTATGTCTATGGGTATCAGGATGGAAGATGTCCAGGTCCAAATGCACCTATGGAACCAATATCAGGTGTATCACAAAATGCATTAACCAGAAAGGCAGGTGGAAGGAAGGCACCAGAGAAACAAATACAGGTTCATTATATTTTTTGAGATTTTTTTGGGATGTTTCTTTGTCAACAAGATCCAATATCAAAATCATTTGCATACAGATGTTTTTATTTAATTTTAATTTTTTTGTGGTGTCTCTTTGTCAACAAGATCCAATATCAACATTATTTGCATGTATGTGAATAAGATAACTTGCATCCAATGGAATGAAAATGTTTTAAAGTGCAGGTTATAGTTGATATGCGTGAATTTAGGAGTAGTCTCCCAAGTGTCCTCCATCAACAAGGTATGAAAATTATTCCTGTAACCCTGGAGGTGGGTGACTACATTCTATCTCCGGATATTTGTGTTGAGAGAAAAAGCATTGCTGATCTTATCAATAGCTTTTCCTCTGGCCGCCTCTACCATCAAGCTGAAACAATGACACGTTACTACCGCATACCAGTGCTACTCATTGAGTTCTCACAAGACAAAAGCTTTTATTTTCAGGTAATTCAAAGACAGTTGATTCTATAATTGTACTGCATTTTCTTAAAAGTTTTCTGTTCCTTATCTGGTTGACAAATACATTTTCTTTTATGTTTTGCTTGCAGTCTGCAAGTGATCTTGGAGAGGATATTTCACCATTCAATATCATATCAAAACTTTCCCTGCTTGTTCTGCATTTTCCCCGGCTCAGACTTGTGTGGTCTCGTAGCTTGCATGCAACTGCAGAAATATTTGCCTCACTTAAAGCAAATCAAGATGAACCTGATGTGAGTACGGCCATGCGTGTTGGTGTTCCTACTGAAGATGGTCTGATTGAAGGAGATATAAGGTGAAGCTAAATTCGTATTTGTTATGTCATTAGCATTGGTATAGTAAATGGCATTAACATACTTGTATACTGAATTCAGAGCTGAGAACTATAACACCACAGCAGTGGAGTTTCTGAGGCGCCTTCCAGGTGTAACTGATGCTAATTATAGATCTTTAATGGATGGTTGTAAAAGCTTAGCTGAGCTAGCTCTTCTTCCTTTGGAGAGACTTGCAGAATTAATGGGAGGACAAAGGCCTGCTCGAATGCTGCGTGACTTCCTAGATGCAAAGTGCCCCAGTTTGTTGTAACATAATGCATTCAATAAGGAAAGAATACAATTTATTCATATTTTATTTATTAATGGGGTTCAAAGGCCCACCAATAATAACTGATGCATAGTGTCCCACTTTGATATAACTTCTTTGTAAAAGTGGAAGAATGTGTCATTCATATTTGATTTCTTTGAGATTCCAAAAGTTTCGCATGGAATCTCTTGTACTATTTTCACATCAGAATACCCTGTACACAACTCTTTCTAGACTGGTAGAAGTTTTTATTCTTGGGTATAACTGTTGTTTGCTAGTATCCTTTTCATTTCCTTGATGAGAACTCCACCAATAATAGAAGAAAACTAACTTTTGGTTGTAGGGAAATCAATACAAATTGCATTCAGATGAGGGGGAAAATGGAAGGACACTTTTTATGTATCCATATGGTTCATGAGGAAAAAGTGCATTATTTAATTGCTCCAATCCTTTGTCACTGGTTTGTTGCTGAAAATCCCGTGGACTGGGTCTGGTTCAAATGTGGTCTAGGTCTTGGGCTCTGATAAATGGACCTGGATTCAACTAGGTCTGTTGCAGGGCGAAACTGGGTGAATTAATGCCTGTTTAGTGGGATCCACACAGAACGTGGGTGAATCCGTCGGAAATAATTTTTTTTAATTTTTTCTTTTCTTTATTTCTTTATGTTTTGATTTAATGTTGACTAAAAAATATAAAACCAGGAGCCCTAATCTACGAGTGCTTTTTAAACCATTTGAAACACTAAAGCAAATTTATTTTATCTCATTTTGAATCAAAAGACAAAAACCGAATACATTTGCTAAGCTTTCATTCTTGATTACTATTACACAATTAGAGTTAAAGATTGATCTTTGCAAGTTTCGAAGCAGTTGGATTGCTAGTCCTATGCATGCGCAAGAACCCATTTGCTACCAAATATTGCAGAGGGTTTTTGGAAAACAGATTTGTGATTTTTTCATTTTTCTTTACTTATAGTCTTTCTTGTTTGGCTTTTAGTATTTCTTTTTTATATATATTTCACTCACCTGTTGCCATATGTATGATAGTTAGATTGGTGAAAGTTCATTTGTGGCATACCCTGAATGGCGTGAAAGTTTGCCCATCCAAAAATGCTGGATTCGTGCCAAACATTTGAAGCGGTGGAATTTATTAGAGAGCATGATTAAGCAGATGAAACAATTGCTAGTTGAACATGTCATCCTTTTGCAATGGAGGGATCTCAAGCAATAAGGCCCCATCTATTATTAAAGTTGTGGTAGAGAGCCACCAATTTTTGGCTACACATCAAAGAGAGTTTGCTTCACGCAAGAAGATAAAATGACCATTGGAAAATACATTTCAAAATGAATTTTGAGAGATTGCTAGTCAACACGTTAAAAGATGCATTTATGTAAATGGTTTGTTTTTCAACATTGTTTATTCATCATATTGGGAAGAAGTCGTGAGCAATATTAAAAAGGCTCCAAAAGGGCGCAAGGGTCAAGTTTTGGGGTGTGTAGCACTTATTGGCAACATGGGTGGAATTTTTAGAAGATTTATTGAAGTTCATTAGGAATTTGTGGGTTGAGTTATAGGTGTGCATCGTTTTCGATGGATGGAGGAATGCTAAAAATTGACTCTTGATCATGTAATGTTCCCTAAAGGGGTTGTTTTTAAAAGTCATTGCTTGTAAGAAATAGGTAAATGATACACAATTTATTTTTGATTGTCCTTTTTAACAGACATGATTGTTGGTTCCGTTGTTGGCCATGCTTTACTTTCCTTTATAGATGGTTTCTCCGGATATAATCAAATATTTATGAAGTAGTTCCACTTCGATCCACAACTGTCCAAGTGATCTATTGCTTTATCCTTGATAATATCATTTTTCAATTTGGTCTTCCTTCCACTTTGGTTTTTGATAATGGTTTATCATTTAAGAACAAAGAGGTAAAGAAGTTCCTTGAGAAATTTCACATCCAACATTGCTTCTCCATGTCATATTATCAATCAAATGGTCAATTAGAAGCTTCTAATAAAAAAAATGAGCAAATCCTTCGAAAGATTGTCAATAAACGTGGCAAGGATTGACACACTTGAATTTTTTATGCATTATGGGCTTACCAAATGAGTTTTCATATAGCCATGGGTACTACCCCGTGTAATCCCATGTATGGAGTTGACATAATCACGCCCTTAGATTTAGAGATTCCTTCATTGCAGATTTCTCTCAATGTTATTCTAGATGAAACTTCTTACAAGGAATGACTCCAACAACTTGAGACGCTCGATGAACAATGTATACATGCTCTCAAATATCTCCAAGCTTATCAAAAGAATTTTCAACATAACTACAATGAGTGTCATTCATTGCTTGTTCGCGGTTGGTGACTTGGTGCTCTATGAGAATCAACACAATGTAAATGCTACTCCAGGTGAAAAAGGGAAATTCAACCTGAATTGGTTCGTTCATGACAAACATATGCACGTCTTGAATTATGCAAGTAGTTTTCATAGTAGTGAATTACTTTTTGTTAGCATAAAATTTAGTGATCTGTGTACCATGTTAATTAGATTATTGTTAGATTTAATTAAATAATTTGATTACATTGTTTAGTTAGACTATATGAGAATTTTGTTCAACATGAATGTATACTAGGCGATCATTGGTTGTATTTAAGCAATTTTAACTAGTTGTTTAATTAGATCACATGATTCATCTAATTTAATAACACATTACCAATACACGTATCAATTAAAACATTGTTGTATTTATTAAGGAATCTTATTTGGTTGTTTAATTAAATCATAACTGTATTTAATTAATCCATACATGTCAATTAACACATACAATTAGATATTTGTTACATTGAATTAAACAATACATCACATTTTTTCAATTAGATCACAAATAACATATAAAATAAACCATCTCATAATACAAGTGTCGAGAAAAATATCAAAATGCTCATATATATACAAATGTCTCGATACATGATGTACAACAAAAATCACCGCTATAACAAAATGTGGTGTGTCATAATGGTACAATGATATACAAGGGTTCCATCACCTTAGAGGGTTGTGGCTACGATATCTCTTGAAGCTTATTCGTGGCTGAGCAACAAATGATTGTCGTTGTGAGGCTTTAGACCGTGAGTGACTCTTCAACCCACTCCATGCTTGTAGGTTGTTGACCTCACCCTTGAGATTTGCCACCTCCACCCTCACATATGTGTATTTTTGCTGCAATCGATCTCTCTCAACTTGCAGCCTGTCCGCCTTTGCATGTAGGGCCACCACACGAGGATGGTCAATTATGGGTGTTGGTGCTTGTTACCCGTGGGTATATCATGTACTATGCAATTTTTGAAACTTTATTTTTCTTAGTCTTTTGACTCTTCATCTCATTCGAGTCTAGAGTCCTTGCCCTCATTTTAACCTTTGTCGCGGGATTCTTCGAGTTTCTAACCTCGTCTCGGATTCTTTAGGTTTTATAACCCAAGTCGCTGGCGCCTAATGTTCTTTAACTTTGTCGCGAGGTTTGTAAGTTTTATAACCACCCAATAGTTCGACTTGGTCTTCCTCTCAGCGTCAAGTGTGTTGGTATAACGGTCCATCCTGTGTTGTTGCGGGGTCGGGAGTTTTCATAACTTCATAACCTCCGATTTTGGTTCTAAAGTTTTGATGTTTCGCGACAGGGGGACATATTGTTCATTCCGTGTGTTTCAAGGTGCTGCCTATTCATTTAAAGATGTGTATGGGATAACCTGGAGATGTCTTGTCAAGGGTTTTCAAAAGTGCACAAATCTTTGGGTTTCTTTTACCGAGGATTCAAATAGAGCATTGTATTAATGCAACATTAAACACATGTCTTGTTGATGACATAAATTGAGGTGGCAAAATTTTTGCTAAGTTTTTCAGCTGCATTTCTTTCTTCTGCAATCTACTCTTCTAGGTGTTTGTGTGTTTCTTTATGTGTTGGGAGTTCATGTAGTCTGGAATTGGAAATTGTTGGCTTGGCATGAGGGATACGAAGCTCAAATCTTTTAAGTTGGAAGAATTCTAGGTGCGCCTAGAGAGTAACGAGAAGTTTGAGCTGGATGTAAAAGTGCCAGAGAGGGCTAGCTCACGCCAGAGGGTCCCAAAAGCTGTGTTGAGTGTGGAATTGATAAATGCATGTGCAAGAAGGTACATTCTGGAGACACGGGAAATTATAGCCGTAGACGAGACTGTAATTGCAGAAATTTCTCCTGAAGCTGTTTCCCATGCACTGAGGATTCTGGAAAGGGAACCTGTAGAAGACATGTCTGTCGTAGTGGCGAGTGAATTTTTCAAAGCGAATGAAGACTGGTGTAAGAACTCCATGGCCAAAACTTGGTTGAAGTCGGAAAGGAAAGGTAAGTCACAATTGTTGACTAAACTTAAAAGAATACATTTCAAGGAAGAAATTGCAGATGCCATTGCTTTATTGCACCACGTTGTTGGAAATGCGCAAGTTGAGTCATTTGAAGATTGGATGTGCCGATTTATCCTGATAATCTGTGATGAGAACATTTTCATTGACTGGATTGAAGTTATCTGCTTCCATTTGAATGAACAATTAATTAATTTCCATAGGACTGCTACTTTCTGTATGTGTTCTTGCCTGATGTACATTGTAGCTAGTCAGAGGTCTTTCTGGCCTAGGTTGGAGCCGCAAGGAAACCTAGCTTCTGATATTCCTATGTATAAATGCTTCCCTCAGTTCACTAAACAATTTGGAATGGGTGATTTTTGCCGTGTTAATTATGCATTTTTAATGGAGGCCGTGAGGAAGCTAGATGGAAACCCAGAAATGCGCCTTTCTCCTGAATCAAGTTCTCTTGTATCAAATTTTGGAAGTTTTAATATCCAATTTGATATATTTTCCTATCTGAGAATAGGGGGTTTTGAGAAAGCCCCATTGAAATTACGTCGGTATCCTAAAGATTTACTGATATTTCTGGAAGTTTGCCGACAAATGGCCATGGTTAATATTAAGTATACGAACATGGGGAAAAAGGGTATGTCTTCTCATTGATGACCCCTTCTTTTGTGTGCAAAACAAACCAAATGGCTAAGGGAGCTAAAGGAGTCCTCAAAGAATATAACCTTCAGTATCTGTCTATGAGAGCCAATTTTGACTGTAAGGGTGTTGTGAAGCAAAATCTCTATGGAGGGAGCTTATATCGGCATCGCCCATCTATCGAAGATTTATGGGAAGATTGAGTCGATGAGAATGAAGTTTTGAGAAGAGATTATATGAGGTTAACTATAAAAAAAATATAGGCTTTTGGTCTGTCATTTCAAATTCCTGAAAATGTAGCTGAGGATTCGGTGATCATAGATCTTGAATATGAAAAATTGCCTGATAAATACCACCCTAAGGTCGATTGGAGCCAAAGTGAAATTCAGATATGAGGGTGCGTGCTGCTCTAGTGCTTAAAAGAACTCAAGACTGGTTGGATGGGAAATGGCGGCAAGTTGTTGGTCCTGTTTAGGAACCTAAGTCATCATTGAAAAATGAACAGGGGTCTACGCAAGCATCTGGTGCAAGTGTATCATCGGGGAAACCATTTGTTAGGTCCTCTAGTGTAAATTTTCAGTCATGAGGTGATGGTGATAGGCTAGAAGAAACAATCAAATTGAAGACGATTTGTGAACAAGACAGTGTGCTTTCTCCTACCCCTAAGAAAAAGACTAGCCAAGAAAAATATGTGCCTGCAAACTTTGAAACTATCTTTCAAAAAATTGTCGAAGATAATATCTTCCCTCCTCTGTCTGAAGTGCCTGCTTCTCCATTTGAGAATTCACCCATCACCCCTAGTGCTCCTAAAGAAACTATCAGTGGAAATGAGAGTTTTGGTCTGGTAGTAGCCTCTCCAGGATGGCTGAAGAAAATGCTAGAGAAGAAGAGAAAGCATATTCCTACAATGGTAGTTGGAGTGGATACAGTTGGAAAGTTATTTCAAAGCTCTTCAAAACCTAAGAAATCCAGGAGGATGTCAAGGATGGTGATTGATGCTACTTATAGAAATCAAATGTTAAAGATTGCTGAGCCTATGAAGGACTTAAATGAAGATGAAATAACGGAGGCGGACTACAAAGTCACACATGTCGACATGGGACCTCCAACACTGGAAGGTGATGTGTATCATGCCAATTATTCAGTCAATGTCTTGATTAAAAGGGTGAAAGAACAAAGAAAAGAAAATATAAAACTACAATCTCAAGTCATCGCTTTGGGTAACTTTATTTCTTCGATGGCCACTCCTCCTACATTTGATGAAGCCTCAAGTTCTCAAGTAGAGGGCATTGATGTGCTCACCATACAACAAATTAAAAAGAATTTGAGCTATTCCAGAGCTGCTAGTGAGGGGATTGATAAAATATCTTAGGAGGCTATCTTCTTTCTTAATAAATCTGTGCTCTTTTACACTCAGGTTATTAACAAGAGAAAGGAGTTATTAAAAAAATTTCAGCAAGTCAGAAAAGATCAAACTAGTCTCTATATGCTTTCTTAGGAAATGAAAGAATTGATCTCTATGGATCAAAAACTATTAATTGGTGAGAAAATTGTGACTAATCCTAAGGAGCTAGACCCTTCCTAGTCCGATTCATTGGAATGGAAATTGAATATGTATGATAATCTGGTGAAGGAAATTAATAAAACACTTGATCAATATTTTGAAATGTTGGTGGAAATTAAAGAAAATTGTTGTATTTTGAGAGTGGAAATTACTGATGAGTTTGATGAAAGGATTCTAGATATGAAATAGATCTCTCTGAAGTTTAGAGAGACATTCAATAAAGAAATAGCCGATCCTGCTACAGTGACATGGGAGTCCTTCTCAAAACTCAGTAGAATGCAGATCCACCTGAATTCTTATAAATCTGGAGAGGAGAGAAGATCTGAGATGTTGGTCGAGTCTGATGTTGCTTTGGGAAAATGGAGAACTAGGTTACAAATTACTACAATGCCAGTAAGCAAGGATATATTTGCAATTGTCACCAGATATCGAGATTACAGGTCCAGGATGAGGGCACATGAAAAGGCTAGAACATGAAGCGGTTGAAGTTCTGGAAGATGAAGCGGAAAAGTGATGCATAGTTATTTTTAGCATTTCATGATACTTTCTTTAATTTTAGTTCTTTTAAGTTAAAGACTATTTTAATTTTTGGGTGCGATTGTCTTCAAGAAACTGTTACCATAGGCAATTGGTTTATGCTTTAAATATGGGTTTGGTCGATGCAGTTAGGATCTTTTGGGAAAAACTTTGATTTTCCTCATTAGAGAAAAACTCTTTTATGCTTTCAAGTTTTTTTTACTCATATGGTGAAATTCATGCAGACATAATCTTTGTGTTGTGGTGTATGGATTTATTCTGTTTATTCTGAATATCTTGCTAATGGTTATCTACATTGGTGTTGTGGATGTTTAATGGATTGCATTGCTATCAGATGTTTATCTTTGAATGAGCACTTATGGCAATGGTTGTGTTCAGTTAAAGAAATTTGTTAGTTCTGAAGTGATTCAAGTCTTTGTGCTTTAGTTTATAGTTTGATATTAGTATGCCTTTCAAAGCTTTCTAGTTAAAAGCTACACCTTTCTTTTCTTTCTAGTTAAAAGCAATGTGAATTTCTGTTCATTGTATATCTTAAAAGGTAGCTGCCACCTTGTAAGATAAGCAGAGAATCAATATGAAATATCATTATATCAGTTCAACTGTTGTTACATTTGTCATCTCTATGGGCATAAGAATATAAAGTTAGGTGACAAATCTGTAAACCAACAATGTTGCTCTTGCTGCCCAAAGATCTATCAATGCCTGATCTCTCTAAGCTGTCACTTAGTTGAGCTCTACCAATGCCTCCTCATATGCGACTCTCAATCGTGCCTTGGGATCAAATATCTCCATGTGTCATCTCGCGTTCTACTGTGGTCTATAAATGGCTTGCATTGGCTACTGTATATGTATAATGGGAACCATCTTCATTATGATTCAACCTATAAAGTTGAGCCACCCTTGTGTGTCAATTGTAAAAAGAAATAAAAAACATTGAATTAGATATCATAATATATATCAAAATCAAAATCAAATGTGACATCTAGTGTTCTACTCAATCAACAATTAAAACATAAATATAAACCTCACTTGGATCATTGGCCCGCTAATGGAGATCCATGGAAGTGGCAACTATGACTATACTTGAAGTCACTTGTGGTGCTCGGGGCATTGAAGCAACAACTCCACTCGACTCCTTGTGATCATGAATACTCGACACTTCAGTTGCAGTAGAAAGTTCTCGTGCTACACAAGGTCAAGACTTGGGCCTCCCCTTGGTGGTATCACAAGCCTCCTCCCTTTCCCTTGTTGACCTCTTGCTACTAGCATCGATTTCTCCCCATCATCATTGTCATCATCATCGTCTCCCTCATCCTCAGACTCCTCGCTTTTATGTGCCCATGACCTTAGGTCACTGGTGGCATGGTTTACAAGAAACACAATGGTAGGATGAGCGGTGCTCCACCATATATATGCTAGGATTAGACCCACATCATTAGTTCTAGACATGAGGACTGTGTCTCACTCCTTGTCATCGGGGTCACTCAATGTGGTGTCCATGGTGGTGGGATGAGGTTCATCTTCAAAACTAGTAACATTGCGTGCTGATTGTAGGTAAGTAGGTCGTAAAATGGGAACCACCTGCATGCGACTAAACTGTCAGGTCACCATGTCATAGTAGAAAAGAACGATGATATGCACTTGGTGATCGACGAAGCACTGATCTCATTGTATCCTCGTCATTTGATGGGTCTGACTTGCCCAATGTTGCAGTGCTATATATGGTCTCCATAAAATGTCTGTAGGTTGTAGTCTATCAAAAACACGTGCTAATATAGCATGTCACTGTAAGGAAGCTAAGGTAGCGGAACAACTTCCTACACTAATCTTAAGAGGAGAATAATGCCAAACTTTACATATCTTTAACATTTACAAAACTTAAGCAAAAATAAACATAAATATCATGCATACCACAATGCAATGATTTATGTGGGGAAAACCCTTTTGGGAAAAAAAACCCCACACTCCAAAAGCCGCCCAATATATTATTTAGAAATAAAAAAGATTACAATATACTTGCAAAGCAAGCTTCTCACAAGAGTATCACCACCAGAGATCAAGATACAACACAACTGCTATCAAACTCTTAGAATACATTGCCATCTACAATCGTAGTACAACACCCTCATAAATTAGGTTTACCTTTTAGGGCAAGATAGGCCAACAAAATATCCACCATTAGATTTAAAACCTAAAAAATTAATGGTCTAGATTTACAACATATCATTTATTTAATGTATGTTGACCATTTAGGAGTTTTCTGAAAAAGAACAAAAAATTGTTTACACGCATCCCACTCCTCTCCACCCCATGCTCCCATTGTATATTACACCTATCGATGTAACTAGGAAATATATATATATATCTTATCAACAATAAACTTTATATAATTGCAAGGTTGAGACACATTTTCCCAACAAATCTCCCATTTGTCGAACACCTTGGAAGAGCAATGGGAGGGAGTAAACATTGTCTCCTAATTGCTAGGGGCCGAAAGGAACATAGTATTTAAACACCATCTGAACTTCTTTGTGCTCACAGGCTTAGTTAAATAATCAACAACATTCATCAAAGTCTCTACCTTAACCAAATTCACCCTGCCATCTTTGACCATATCTCGAACAAAATGATACTATAAATCAATGTGCTTGGTCCTGGAATGAAATATTGGGTTCTTGGCTAGACATATTGGACTTTGACTATCACAATAAATTGTAACTTCACCTTGTTTTATTCCAATATCTGAAAATAGTCTCTTAAGCAAAATGGCTTCTTTACAAGCATGAGTAGCTTCCATCTACTCAGCTACAGTAGTGGACAAAGCAACCACAACTTGTCGCTTACTCATCTAACTAATTATACTACGGAATAAAGTAAATACATAAGCATTGGTGGATTGTCTGCTATCAATATCACCTGCCGAGTCTGAATCCACATAACCATGAATATCAAAGGAAATCTCATCTTCATTCGTATTACTATGATAACACAAGGAATAATCTGAGGTACCACACAAATATCTGAAGACTCTTTTAACTGCATCCCAATGAACTCTACTAGAATTAGACATATATTTGGAAAGAACTCCCATTGCTTGGGCAATGTTTGGTCTAGTACAAACCATAGCATACATCAAACTTCCAACTGTACTTTGGTAAGGCACTCTGCTCATGTCTTCCATCTTTGATGGAGATGTTGGACAATCTAAAATAGATAACTTTGTTCCAACAAAAAGGGGAACACATAATGGTCTACAATCCTGCATGTTGAATATCTGTAAAATTGAATGGACCTACTTACTTTGGCTAATCCATAGCTTTCTGTTCACTCTCTCTTTTACTTTCCATCCCAAGAATATGTCTAGCTGCACCAAGGTCTTTCATTTCAAATTTAGCAACAAGTTGAGATTTCAGTTCTAAAATCACACCTTTCCCTTTTCCAATAAATAACATATCATCAACATATAATGCAATAAACATGAAATGATCACCATCAATTTTATAATAAACACAACGATCTTATTTAGAATGCTCAAATCCCAAACTCAACACATATGTATCAAATTTCTGGTACCACATCCTAGGACTCTGTTTTAAGCCATACAAATATTTCTTCAATTTGCAAACCAATTTACTTTTACCTTTCACCACATAGTGCTCTGGCTATGTCATATAAATATCCTCCTCCAAGTCACCATGAAGGAAAGCAGTTTTCACTTCCATTTGCTCAACCTCTAAATCATAAGCAATAGCAATAGAAAACAAAAATCTAATGTATGTCATTTTTGCAATAGGAGAAAATATCTTAGCATAATCAACACCCTCAACTTGAGAGTAACCTTTCACAACCAACCTTGCTTTGTACTTCTCAATACCTCCATTTGAACCAATATTTTTCTTGAACACCCATTTGCAACCAACATGTTTCTATCCTTCAGGTAATGGTACAAGATGCCATGTATCATTCTTTTTCAAAGATGCCATTTCTTCATTCATAACAATCTTCCAGGATTCTGTATCATTCATACCTAATGCCTCTTCTATAGATTTGGGTTCATCCATGTTAATATTCAAAGAAAAAATACATCTCCAATCATTAGGTGAATACCTTTTAGGTGGTTGTCTATGCCTTGAAGACCTACAAACAAGTTGAGTTGGAGGTTCTTCCTCCTCTTCTGAAGATTCAGAGCTACATGAGCTCTCCTCAACTTCTTGTCTATCCATGGGCCTCGATTCAACTTTTTTAGGTGTAAAAAGAAATTGAATCACATCTTCCTATTTACTTTGTTTTGGTTGCAATTTAATAGAAGGCTTAGTTTCTCTAAAAATAACACTTCTACTATATATTAACTTTGTGCAACAGGATCCCAAAGCTTGTATCCTTTCACACCATAGTTATATCCGATGAAGATACATTTCACAGCTTTGTTCTCCAACATTTTTTGTTTCTCCTTTTGCACATGTGCATATGCCTCACAACCAAAAAATCTAAGATGTCTTAATGAAGTCTTACAACATGACCATGCATCTAAAGGTGTCTTATTAACAAGAGATGATGTAGGATACCTGTTAATCAGGTAACAAGTAGTGACAACAACTTCAACCCAAAACATTTGTTCTAGGCCAACACAACTCAACATACTCCTAGTCTTATCCATCAGTGGCCTATTCATTCTTTCTGCAACTTTGTTATGTTGTGGAGAATACAGAGTTGTCTTTTGTCTATGAATACCACAATATTTATAGAAGCTATCAAAATTGTTAGAGAAAAATTCACCGACATTATTAGTGTTGAGGTGCCAAGTTGACACACGACATGCAGGTAAGATAAAAGTAAAAGTATCTCACCTCTCTTAAAAGAGACAATCAGTAATCAAATTGATCACCTCCCAAGGTCCTTGATGTTGGTTCACAACATTGCTGTTTCACAAAGTGGTCAATATGGCTGTAATATTCAAGGGGCATGCTGGTTTTGAGCTACTGGATTGTTGCAAGATCAAACATCTATCTAAACCTACTTTAACTGGGGGTTTTAAAGAAATAGAAAAAAGATAGATCAATGTTTTCAAACTGAAAAGAATGTTGATTCATTCAACTAATTAGACTTGTTACCTTCCAAGGAATTCCTAAACTAGAACTGCAAAATAAAATTAACCTGTAATTGATACAAAGTTTCATTCATTCACAGTGCAAACTTTAACAGTAGATTGCAAATCATCATTCAAACAAAACATAAGATAAAATTTCATTCCTTGAAAGCTTTTCAAATCAAATGATTAACCCAAAATGAATACCATTCTAGAGCATAATATAAAGTAGGTTTAAATCTGGCTTCTCCTACTATCAATGAAACAGATAAGCAACATTTACAAATCTGGCAAGATCACTAGTGTACAGAAACCCATGTCTTCAAATTATCTCCATCTATGCTAAGAAAATTAGTGAGATACATCACCTCCTCCTGCTGAACAGCAAAAAAAAATGTCTAGCTTACTTAAAAACCCGAACTTTCTTTTTCGATATCCCATTCTCTACCTTTTTGCCTCTACTCTCTAAATCCCCCAACTTGCTAACTAATCCGCTAACTTTTTTTTTTCTAACCTTTTCTAACCCTTACAAAAGAGGCGAAACACCATATTTATAAAACCCGCCAAATGTGTTGGCCCAGTTAGGGTTTACAATAATTCAGTTACAGAACAAGTCGGCCCCAAAAGAATTCAAAACAAAGTCAAATGTGCATTAAATGCACGGGCACCAACCAGATTGACCCAGGATCTCCCACATAACTCAGACCAAAACCTGTGAAGAAGAGGCAAAGTGAAACAATGAGGAAGCATGACTTTCGATGCAACTTTGCATTAACTACTTCCCCCACTTCGCCCATACCTTGTTCCATTCTGGCCTTCGTCACTAAGAACATCCTCTGCAAGCTATCCACAAGTGGCATAGGTGAAACCCTAGTTCGCCATTCAATAGTATCAATATTATTCTTCAGTTGCCCCATCGTATTGTCCCAGTCTCTCTTGTTGGATTGATATTAATTAATGATTGCATTGTAGGTTGATGCGTCATCCAGCTGGTGCCTAGTTACTATATCCCATGATAGCCTTAGTCCTTTGTAGCTAGGTATTCATATTCATATCTGAAACCTTGAACCAGACTGATGTCATCTTGCCCTCAGGAATCCTACTCTTTTCGTCCAGCTTCATTTTTTTCTGCTTCAGAGATGGATGATCCCTTTGTGTCCTTTAGCCTCTCTAGCCACCATCATCCTGCCAGACTCAACCTACATTCATCAAACACCAATGTGAGAATCCAAATGTTGACAACATTTTCATCCAAGTGGTAGCTTAAAATAATGATAAAATCATTAAATTAGCCATTAAGCATCAACACTGTGAAGTTCGGGATTTCAAGTTAACCGGGGAAAAACAATTTGGAAAGAATTTTGAATTTTTTTGAACCAGGAAGATTCTCCCGATGAAGCACCAATGTCAACAATGGATCATCAAAATGAACACAAGCATCATACAATAGTGAAATTCATCAAGCTAAAGCAAGATATGTTTAAGCATTCATCATTAGATTCATCAATTTTATCCAATTTCTTAAATTCCACAAAGCATAGAAGATAATTCAAAAAAATTCGGCTAGACCGGAATTCCGCGGATGACCCAAAACTCTGAACTCAGAGCACACTTCCGGGAAGATGAAGGAATCCGGGAAAATCCAAAGACATGGAAATTCCAAGGAGTCTTCAGAATCCCAAAAAACCTTCATCATGCTTGAATTTTCATGAAGTGATTCCGAATCTCCAGAGGTCAACTCAAATCTAATTCATGATTTCTATTTATCCCTTTGGATCCAGATTACCTGAGGAGTCAAATAACGAAAGTGCATGACAAACCAGTGATGCCCTAGATTCAACTGCTAAGACCTCCGCCATGAACAATAGGGGCAAGCTCAGATTACCTAGATGGAACTCGGATACACTCGACAAGGTTCGTAGTGGGTTTGCAATGAATAATGGACCATTCCTGAGCAAGCTTTGATTAATACAATAAAGGCAAAACTCACCAACCAACTCAGAGCACGTCAAATTGAACTGGGCTTCGTAAAACCCCACCCGAATCAAACTAAGGCATTGACAAATAAGGCAAGGCATGGAAACCATTCGGGAACACACATCAGCGAGAGATCCACCTGGGCGGAGAGAGTTAAGAAACTCACAGCGACCCAAAATTTGGAAACCCGACGGTGAAGCGAAATCTGGAAAAATTCGGCCCAGGCATAATTCTGCGAAGATCCCAAAAAATTGAACTTCCAACGTTGAAATTACTTTGCTGGGTTTATGATGGAATCCGAGAAAATCCGAATGGGTCGAAAAATCCCGAAACAAGGTGAAAACTCGAACTTTGCCTTAAAACTTAAGTTTTCATTGTGCAACCTAGGGGAACGACTTGGATGGGCGAGATGAACAACTAAGGACCTCAAAAGCAATCAAAGCAATAAAATCCATAGGCCCAAAAGATGTGAGAATTTAGAGCAAAAGAGGGGGGGGGGGAAGGGTTCCCATTTTAATCAAATTTAAAATGGGGTGGTTATGTAAGGCATAACAATTAGTCCTCAAACATTTTATTTCCTTTCCAGTCTGCAACTCAACCATTGCTTTAAATTCTTTAAATTGATTAAAAACTTCATATTTAATCTTTAGAAAGTATACCCATGTCCTACTGTAATCATCAATAAATGAAACATAATATATGTGGATATGCGAATTGAAGGAAGATCTACATGACCAAACACATTATAATGAATAAGATCCAATACACCAGAAGATTTATGAGAACTTGAGTAAAGTTGAACATGGTTTTGTTTTCCATAAATGCAATGCTCATAGAAATCAAATTCAAGATTACAATTAGACAAACCTTCGACAAGGTTTTTATTTTTCAAGGTCCTTAGACCATTTTCTCCAATGTGGCCAAGTCTCTGGTGCCATAACCTAGTTTTCTTTGCAGGTAACTTTGATTTAGAAGAAAGAGCACCCTTGGGTACCCAAAATATTTGACCATCTACTGAAGGTAAAATCCTCACTTCTTCTATAGACTTTCTTTTCACAGAATTACTATTGCACTCAATAGTGAATGCATCAAGCTTATACAATGTGCTATATTTGACACCTCTAGAAATCACCATAGCACCTCTTACCCTTGCATCCTACATTAGAAAATACTACTTGCAAACCTGCATCTATTAGTTTTCTCACAGATAAGAAATTTCATGCTAATCTAGGGATGTGCAACACACCATTAATCCTTTTTATTCTACCATTAGGAAACCTGATTTTAAATTTACCATGACCAATAATATTTAAATAAGAATCATCACCCAAGTACACCTTACCTCCATCAAATTCTTTATATTCAGAAAACCAATCTCTATTAAAGGTCATATTGAAAGATGCATCCGAGTCAATTAACCATGCATCATCACCTGCACAAGTTTCCAAAGCTACAATGAATGCATCACCATCTTCCTTCTCAGACTCAGACTCAGAATCAAATCTCTTCTTTTTCTTCTTTGTATTCCTTACGGACATGCCCAAACTTACCGTAGCTCCAACAAATAACTTTAGACTTTCCATGAGATTTAGATCTCCCTTTGGACTTAGATTTTTCATGCTTCTCATTGTTCTTTCCTTTTTCCTTAGGTCTTCCATGAACATTTAGAGCCTCCTTGGTAGTGATGGATACATTCCTCATCTCTTTAGAAAGCAAAGAAACCACCACTTTTTCGATCTTCAAAATAGCAGAAGTACTCCTAATAGCCATAACAAGAGAATCCCATGAATCAAGCAAATAACAAAGTAATATTTGGCATTTCTCCTCCTCATCCATTTTGACACCAACTAATTCCAATTGAGCCACCAAAATATTGAATGCTTCTAGGTGGTCTCTGATTTTTCCACCCTCTTCCATTCTCAAGGAATACAATTTCTCCCTCGAGAAAATATTATTCACTAAAGATGTGGCTTGATACATCTCACCAAGCTTCTTCCATAATTTATGTGTAGAGGTCTCCTCATGGACATTGATTAAATTAGAGTCTGCCAAGCATAGTCTAATTAAACCCTTGGCTTTACGATCAATAACATCATATTGAGCAACCTGAGTAGGATCTACAGGACTTGAAACATACTCATCAACAACATCCCATAGATCCTCCATCTTCAGCTTCCACATTTCAAAATTATTTCCAAAAAAATTATCCACCTCTATTCACCCTAATGAACTTGCCATATGAAAATTCCTGCAACAAGATCACAAAGTATCTTCTACACAAGTTCCCACTCAAATTTGGATTAGTTAAAAAAAAACCCAACAACCCACAACTGAAACCAAAGGTGATCAGGCTCTGATACCACTTGTAAGGAAGCTAAGGTAGTAGAACAACTTCCTACACTAATCTTGAGAGGAGAATAATGCTAAACTTTATAGATCTTTGATAGTTACAAAACTTAAACATAAATAAACATAAATATCATGCATACTATTAGGACTAATAAAATTGGCCTCAAATTCCCACAAAACATCCATTGTCCCATCAAATATCCTATCACCTAATATGTCATTTAAAACTTTATCATTCAAAATAATTCATTTACCCGCCCTATAGTTATCATCTTAACAAATTCACATTCATCATCATACCCATATGAGAAAAACGTCACATCAGGAAGACTACATTAAATCAGCGGGAATCAGTCTAGGGTCCCTTCAACGAAACGATGAAGTACAAGACAATGTGAACATTATCGAGGAGAGTAAATCATATCAAGGAGACTTGTTTTAGTTTCCTTTCGAAAATCCGACTTAAACCTTATTGAAGACACCTTGACATATTGGAAGGGAATGTTTTGGGATCTCTTCCATAAATCGAGACATATACCACCAAGGAATATAATATTTTAATTGTGTCAAAATACTATTACTTTGGCACAACTTGCAGAATAATTACATCTCAACATTCAGGAAGCAAAAAAACATCTCTCAGACATGATACAACAATATATCAGAGTGACAACAAAAGGTTGAAGGGACAATACTCGATTTATGCACCAAAAGAGTTCGAAGGGACTCTGGAGTATCAAAGTGAAGTAGTTCATAGTCTCTCCAAAAACCTGAAATGCAAAGAGGACATATCAATCAGAAAGATATTGAAGGGAGGAATAAATATCTGCAGATAATTTTGCTCAAAAGTTCCCTAAAGTGCTCCTACCACTAGTAAAATAATAGAATAGTATCTTTGGAAGGGCTTGCATTTGCTGGTATTGAGGAAGTTCTGTGTTTTGTTGTACTCATGCAAAGCGAGTGACAAACTATATAGAAAATTCTGTCTGGTAAGCTCGACGAAATCTCACTGTTACTACTATTGAATCACATGATTGTGGTAGTGATGCCCTAGCTTTATTGATCAACGGAATGAGATGAGGTGATTTTGTGGTGACACTATAAGTAACAGGTGCTCCAAGAACACAAGGAAAGAAGGAAAAGGGACAATGAAGAAAAGATTCAAAGAGAACCCTCTCATTGACTGCTCAAACCACCATTAAATCAATTCTTTGTACGAAGGAAATGCATGGAATCTGTTGGGACATTCAAATTTTGCAAATTTGGAAGTGACCATATAAAAAATTTGCTTTTACACACTCAAAAGTGCATCTGAAAAATCTGCCTAAGTGACCCAATTTGGAGGGTCATAATTTGGAGCCAGTTAATTTTCGTGCAAAACACCTTTGTGGAAACACTCATGTGACATATGTGAAATAGTATGTCAATTTTCAGCTTCCCACAATGAGTTTTGACAGGGTTTTGAAAAGTGAAGTTGGAGGGTTTTGGCACTTTTATGTTGTTTGAGAACTTTCAGTTATGCAAAGTGACCTCCTGTTCGAGCTGATATTTCACAGCTGGAGGATCATCAAGACAAAAGGATTGTTGCTCTCCATTCTCCATACATTCATGTGCTTCCCTATCAAGTTTCATAGCCTCATTATCTAATTTGCTATTTTTGCGAGATCAAAAGCAAATGCAATTTGTTCAGTTTTACATTTGCATTTCTGACAGTGTTTCAAGGTGGTCAACTTTGACCCCTAATATCTCATGAGGATTGATGATTGAACGAAAGCCCTCTTGCACACGTATTCAGTATACCTAAATGAGCTAATGTTTCTAGTGGTAGCTCGCCAAGAGTTGATTTGATATTTTTTCAAAATGGTGATTTGGTGGGTTTTAATTGATTTTGAACAAGTGCATTTACAGAAAAGTCTGACTGAGCAAATTTGACATTGAATAACTTTCACCTCATGAATTTTTTTTTTGAACCGTCTTTTGCACTCCATTCTCGGTTCAAATGTCTACACGCTTGTAAGTTTTTATGGCTCTAGGAGGTTGTTTGACTAATTTTCCAGAGTGATTCCAGAGCCCACCTGGCCAGTTTTGCTCATTTCTCAAATATGCTTGAAAACAAGTTTTAATGATAACCCACTTCAAATTTTCACTTCAAGAGTACTCAGAAGTTGTCTCAGATCAATTTAACATGAAATTTGTTTGAAAACAATTTTTTTTAGCCGGGCCCACTTGGGGACCTGGCCTGCTTCACATAGTTTGAAGTTGTGTTTCAATATTGTAAAGAGACATTGTCAGAGATCAGGGGTTCATGTTATTATCTTTTGAATAACATATTTCCAAAGTGATAGTCATCACATTTGTTGTATGAAGATTGTTATTCTCCTCCAATAGAGTCACTTTCCAGCTTGTGACTTGGCAATGTATAATCAAGTATCTATGCAAAATGAAGAGGCTGCAAGATATTGAAGAGCTATTGAATAACTCTAAGTGATGTCAACCAAGCATCAATATAGGGAGGCCTCTGGATAGTTTGAAGCAACAACTCGAGTTTCCATGGGATAAAGTCAAGCATTTTTAAATCTTGCTTGGTTGTTTGAACAACCACATAATACATGTCCCTGACTTATATTCTTCAATGCAGATGGATGAAGATTCTCCTGCTGAATCTCCATCATCTGTATTTTCTAGAAAAAGCTATCCATCTCATCACAAGCAAGATAAATTAGTAAGGCCAAGTAGTGAAACATATATGCTATTTTTGTATGGCAGTAAGTGTTGCCCGATTTTTACTCACAGGCTCACTCAGGTCTCCAAGACATTTGTGTTCAACGTAACGTCTTACAGTTCAATCGTAGTCTCACCAAAGGAATGGAGCTCTTGCCGAAAGGTTTTTGGCTCGCCAAGATGTCTCGCCGACAAGTGGTGGTATTGCCGAAGGAAGGTCCGAGCATTGCCGAGAGAGGAAGGCTTTGACATGATGTCTTGGCGACCGTTGGTGGTCTTGCCGAAGCGGCCGGTGTCAGGGAGAGGTCCTACCGAAGGGTTAGGGTCTCGGCGAAGGGAGGTGTCATCGGCGTGAGGTCTTACCGACCCGGTAAGGTCTCGCCGATAGATGTGTGGCTGTGGTAGGACTCATCGCCGAGAGATTGCATTCGATAGGAAGTCTTGCCAACGATGGGGAGTCTTGCCGATAATGATGGATTTGCCAGTGAAAAGGGATATCGGTGTGACAATAGGAACTCGCTATGACCTCTTGCCAATAGCGATTGTCTCAGCGACCACAATGGATATTGATATAACTCTGGCCACCTACTATGAGGTCTTGCCAACCATCGTATGTCTTGCCGAATGCTGCTGCGAGGTTTAATCGCATTGGGGAGACATGATTAGTGTCTCACCGACATACAATTTTGTCTGAGAACTTTTGACTGCCTGAGGAAGCTTGCATGGCATCTTTTCAACCAATCGGAGGGAACTATGGGCAGTTTGACTATCGCGACTATCCTTGAGGAAGATCAACTGAATGAAAGCAACATGGATCTGCTCTTTGATCAAGGGTGATGAATCGGTTCAAAGGCAGTAGTGTTGTCTCTATGGAGGTCAACTATAGGGAAAATTTTATGCTGTTTCCAGAAGAGATCAACTTGCAAAAAGATATGGAGCAGGAATCAGGAAGAAAGGAAGAAGAAACCATGAGTTGCGGTGACAGCTGGGATCGCTACTGGCAGAGGGGGATCAACATTAATGATAATGCTTTAGAGCATTCAAAGTGGCCCTTCAAGGAAGTTCAAATATAGACACGGAGGCCAGAAGTAATTGCAAGTATTCCATAGGATCTGAAAGCTTCTCCTAGGAGCGACTCTTCACTGACATGGACAACAGGGATACACTTGAATGCAACATTAAATTCATTAAAAGATCTAGGGGCAGATCTTTATGAATGTAGATATTTTGTAAGTCCTAGGGGCTGACACTTTTGTATATAGGGCATTTTTGCCTCTTTGTAAAGCAGTTCTCCTTATGCTTTTCGAAAGTCTTTGAATTTTGCAGTCCTTTCTCAGATTAGCAAACTTCTATAACTCATTTTGGAGCATAGTATACAGAGTTTACCTTGGTCATTGTTGATGTTTCAGATTACCATCTTGTTCTTGCAAAGTGTTGTGCATTTCAGGCTCATGATCAAGTCATTTTGTGAATTTTTTCTATTCCCTTATAACTTTATCTATTGTTTTCATGCCTTCCTTTGAAAACGTATCATTATACAAATCACAAACTGTGTTTACATAATCACATATAGATTCTAGTATGTGAAAAATCTTTTCCTCTCTTGAAAAAGTGTGTGATTCAAACCTGTTTGTGATACATTTATGCAAAGCTTACAAAATTTAATGTGTAATCTTGTGTTCATTGCCAATTTTCAAGTGTAACCTAAGTATTCCATTGCTATAAGTTCAGTGTATCACCATAGTGTTTAGTTTTATTTTTATGCACTCCTCCCTTTCCCTTTACAAAATCAATAGTTTAGGTGATACCAAAGGAAGCCGACCTTCTCCGGAGGTTGACCTCTATCTACAAGTGACCCATAGCTTTAGAGGTCTTCCCATGTTACACTGAGGTGTTGAACATCAGGTTCAACAAGTGTGCAATTTCAAGTGATAACAGTTTCTGGCACGCCCGGTGGGACTCGAACCCACAATCGCCTGATGGTTTGGTATGCAACTAGCAAGTTCAGACTTTACAGAAGTCATTCTTGCATACTTGGCGACTCCATAAAGAGAAAGAAATTCAGAATCAATGCTTTTACAGTTTATGAGAAGAGTTTAGACAATAAGTAGCTCAGTTCCTTTTGAATATTTGCAGCTATCACCACCTAGAAGACAAGGTAGGGTAACAGAGAGGTCAGGGACAATATTTATCTATTCTAGAAGAACCAAATCTACTCCTCCATCAGTGAGATTCCATATTGTTGTCCCATCTTTTGTTTCACCTGGAGTGCAAGTATATCCACCTCTAATGGCTGCTCCTAGAAATTATCCTTTTGTGCCATTTAATGGAGGTAGTCCATTAAATTTGACACATCACAATGATATTCCAATGGCAGCTTTGAAAAGCTTGCCAACTTTCATTGGAGAAGACCAGAATACCCCGATTGAGTATATACGAGATGTGGCTTCCTTATGTGGTGTGCACTACATTACACAAGAAGACGTAGCTGTAAGATTTCTTGCAACATCATTCAAAGGAAGATCATTATAATGGTTAAGGAGTCTTGGAGTAGGTTCAATTGCCACTTGGGATGAGTTGGGTGACAAATTACACAGGTAGTTTTAGGACAGGTCTGATAATCTATCTTTGTTGGAACAATTAACTACACTTAAGAGGGATCCTCAGGAGCAAATGAATGATTTGAATTTCAGATTTCAAAGAACCTAGGATAGAATTCCTACAACAGTGAGACCACCTCCAGAATATGTATTTTTGTATTTTTTGAAGGCCCTTAACAACGATATAGCCATTATGATACAATCAATGGGGGGTGTTTCTCTACTAGATGCATTTGAAGTAGCAATCAGAGCTGAAAACAACCTAATACAAGCTGGTAAACTTGCTCCTAGGCCACCAATGCCTATATTTCCAGATATTCATTCGAATATCCCTTTGCAAATACCACCTTTTGCACCTTTTCCACCTGTCCCAGCAGTATCAGTTGCTGTAACACAAGAAGCTGCTGCTCTGAGATCTTCAAGTGAGTTACAGGAGATCAAAAGTTTATTACTAACTTTTGGAAATAAGCTTGTGACCTTGGAAAAGCAACAATCATATAATAGGCCTTATCAACAACATAATTCAGGTTAGCAACAACAATACAAGGTTAATAGACATGCCTATCAAGGCAACTACCAGGGCCCAAGACAGAGTGTAAACACAAGACCTTTTCAGGCTTATGCTCCAACACCTGTTAGTTTAGTTAAGGATCTTGTCCCTATTCAAAACAACCTAGCAGTAGATTATGAGTGGTGCTACCCTTGTAACCAACCTCACAACCAGGTCACTTGCTCAAATGGACTCATTAATCGGGCACTTATGGTACAAAATGCCTCGAGTTCACAGCAGAATGAATTCAATGATGCATCTCCACAACACCAAGATCAACCTACCGATGATACTACCCTACTTAACTGGAAAGGTGAAGAATTATGTGGATTGAATGTAGATAATTCTCTAGTTGTGGCTAACACAAGGGCGAAGAAAAGAGATTTTGAGCTTGATCAAGTAGCTGGTAAAGAAAAAGCAACAGCTGCAGAACCACCTACATCTCAAGTGGCTCATGGTTCGCAAAGAAATCAAAAACTCCCAATTAAGGAGCAACCACACTTGCAAGCTGATCATGCTGGCATAAAGGTACATCATAAAGTAAACCCAGTTGTACGTTTTAATATTCTTGATAGTATGAAAAAGATGAATGTAACGATGTCTATGTGGGATTCACTAGCTATCCCAGGTCAAAAAGATATGTTACACTCAGCTTTGTCAAATTTTAAAGTGTCTGATGAATTTGAGTCTCCAATAGGTCAAGTCAGAACTGTATTGACAAATAATCCTCAAGAAAAGGATAAACAACCCAACAAAGAGGCAGGAAAAGAAGTCAAACCACCTCCATTTTACGTGTCTGTAATCATAGGTGATAAGTTAGTTCATAAATGTATGGTAGACAGTGGAGCTAGTAGCTCAGTGATGCCAAAGCAAATTGCTGACAAACTTGGACTAAAGTATCAACCTTTAGAGAAAGGAGTGATTCAATTGGATGGTACTTCTGTTAATACATTGGGTGTTATCAAAGATTTGAGTCTTACCCTTCATGCTTGTCCGAATTTTTTAGTTCCTCAAGACATATGTGTCATAGATCTCCCACCTTTATTTTCTTTGTGCCTCTCAAGAGAATTTACAGCTAAGATAGGTGGTTATGTGTCAGTTGATTGGTCACATATGCTGTTTAGAACAAGATATGAAACTAAGGTTACCATTAAATCTGAAAGGTTGGCTAAAGATCACATTGAGCCATATAACCCAAGTCCTATCAATGCTGTTCCTACTACTGTAGACACAAATTGTGTCATTTTTACTAACAGTGAGCTAGCTACTACTCAAGAACTTCAAGCAGAAGTTGTTCCTGATGTGCTGCTACATGAGTGGGCAGCTAAAAATGTGTTAGACAATCTTGAAGACCTTATTCAGGATGCTGGTATGGGTAATTATGTGATGCTTGAACCTGATGCAGAGGTTCCAAACCTCAAAAAAAATACAGATCAATTGTTGTAGCAACAAGGTGAACTCTAGGAAATGTTTTTTGATGGTTCCAGAAGCAAGAATGGGGCAGGTGGAGGTGCAATGCTAGTTTCTCCACTAGGTGATAATATTTTTTAGCCTTTCATTTTGCTTTTGCATGTTCTAACAACAGTGTTGAGTATGAAGGACTCATTCAAGGCCTTGAGTGGGCAAGGAAAAGAGGAATTGGCTATTTGAAAGTCTATGGAGATAGTGAATTGATAGTTAATCAGATTAGAGGGCTGAATGTTGCCAAGAATGATACTTTGAAGTCTTACAGAAACAAAGTATGAAACATAATTGAAGAATTTAATGCCTTCAATCTGATTTCTATTCCACGAAATCAGAATAAGCATGCTGACAGACTTGCAACAATTGGAGCACAGTTTGATATCCCAGGGGATATTAAAAAGGATAAAATACAACAGTATGTCAAGGTAGTTATCAGGCCATCAATTCCTGATAACAACATTAACTGGCATGTATTTGAAAATGATGAACATATTTTAACCTTTCTGCTCCAAGAAGATCAATTTTCTGTAGTAAACCAAGAAAAGATCAAACAACAGTATGATGATCAAGTGATACAGCTGAAGACAAAAAAACTTCCCAAAGGACTGGTTACCTTGGAATCCATATTCAATTCTGATGATCAACTTAAGAAGAACAAAGTCGACATTCAAGTGAAAGAAGATCATTACAAAGAAGTGGAAATATTTAAAGGTAAGCTTCTTAAATTAGGTAAAATCTGTTCAACTGAAGATAAGAGAGCTTTCATTGTTTTATGCCAAGAATATCATGAAGTTTTTGCTTGGAAATATTTTGATTTAAGAGGGTTTGATCCTCATATTGCACAACATACAATTGAGTTAGAACTTGATGCCAAGCCTATTAGACAAAAATAGAGGCCATTGAACCCCAAGCTTGAACCTTTAATGATCAAAGAGCTGACCAAGTTAGTTGAGGGGGGTATCGTATTTCCAATTAAACACACATCATGGGTTTCTAACCTTGTTCCAGTTAGAAAAAAGAATGGTGAGATAAGATTATGTGTAGATTTTAGAGATCTTGACAAAGCATCTCCGAAGGATCATTACCCCTTACCGTCTATGGAACAAATTCTCCAAGCTGTTGCTGGTTCAGAGAGATTTTCTCTTCTGGATGGATATTCTGGTTATAACCAGATTATAGTCAAAGAAGAGGATCAGTATAAAACAACATTTACAACAAAATGGGGCACTATGGCCTACAAGAGAATGCCTTTTGGTTTATCTAATGCCGGTGCCACCTTTCAACATGCCATGGATATGACGTTTCAGAGTTTAATCCAAAAAAAATTGCTGGTTTACTTAGATGACATAACTGTATATTCAAAGAATGCAGATGAACACTTTTCACATCTAAAGAAAGTTTTTGAAAAATACAGAGAATATGGAATATCTCTCAATCCGAAAAAGAGTATTTTTGCAGTTCATGAAGGTAAACTGTTAGGCCATATAGTATCAAAAGACGAAGTTACCATTGATCCTGAAAGAGTTAAGGCTATACTCGAACTGCCATTACCCAATCACAAGAAAGGATTGCAGAGCTTTTTAGGGAGGATCAAATTTTTAAGAAGGTTCATTCTCGATGTTGCAAATCTATTACAACCCTTGATTTCCATGCTAAAAAAGAATGCAATTTTCAGTTGGACTAGAGAAGCAAAGCGTAGTTTCAGAGAAATCAAGGAAGCTTTAGCATCAGCTCCAACACTGGTAAATCTAGATGTCTCTAAAGACTTCTTCTTATATGCTTTTAGCAGCATTAGTTCAATCTCTGCTATGCTGGTTCAGAAAAACAGTTATAATTTAGAGCAGCCAATAGCTTTCTTTAGTCAAGTACTTGCTGATTATGAAGATAAATATACATTTATTGAGAAATATGTTCTCGCTGTGATCAGAAGCCTAAAGAAGTTCAAGCCTCTAGTTTCAAACAATAAGATTCATATTTTGGTTGCACACCCAAGTGTGAAGGAGTTTTTGTTGAACAAAGATTTGGGTGAGAAAAGAGCAGGGTGGACCACAAAAGTAATGGAATTTGATGTCAACATCCACATCACAAAGCTTGTCAGAGGTAGAGGACTTTGTGATACACTTGCCTCCACTTCTGAAGATGCATAGAAATCGGAAACTGGTGCTATTTTAGCTAATATTGATCAGCCTCAAAATGATCAAGTTGCTGCATCTGCCTCAGTTGCAGGTTGGGTTCAAGAAATGACCCACTTTCTTCGTACTGGTGAATGTCCATCGGGTCTGGACAAAGCAAAATGAAGATACTTCAGATTGCAGTCAATTCCTTATGTCCTCATTGATAATATCCTTTTCAAGAAAGATCTGAATGGTGTCTTGTTAAGGTGTATTGATACTGATCAAACAGAAAAGGTACTTCATGAGTTTCATGATGGAGTTTCAGGAGGGCACTTTGCTCCAAGGAAAACTGCTTGGAAAATCATGAGAGCTGGTTACTACTGGCCCAACTTGTTTAAAGATGCATATGCATGGTCAAGAAAGTGTATTAAATGTGCTTTGTTTTCAGGAAAGGAAAAGTTGTCGGCTATGCCTTTACATCCAATTCAGGTAGAACAACCCTTCATAAGATGGGGCATTGACTTTATTGGTCCAGTTAATCCACCATCCAATGTTGGTCACAAGTGGGTGCTTACTGCTACATACTATTTCACATGATGGACAAAAGTAGTAGCTTTGAAAGAAGCAAATGAATCTTCAGTTTTGAATTTTTATGAAGATATAATCACTAGGTTTGGAGTTCCTAACTCCATCATTTCAGATAATGCTCTTGCATTTGTTAGATTAAGAGTCACAGATTGGGCTGTTAAACATGGAATTCATTTGAATACTTCCTCCAATTATTACCCGCAGGGTAATGGATTAGCTAAAAGTATAAATAAAAACTTGATCAAAATCATTAAGAGGACTATGGAAGAGAATCAAAGAATTTGTAATACCACATTGAAATCTGCACTTGGGGCAGATAGAATAACCCCCAAGAGACCAGTTGGTAATTCTCCATATGTCCTCATTTATGGTAAGGAGGTTAGATTACCTCTATCTATAGAGCTTCCAGCTCTAGAAATTGTTCACCAGTTGGAGATGTATGAAGAACATGACCCAATGTCCGTGAGATATGCAAAGCTCATGGAGCTCAAAGAATCAAGAGACAAGGCAATAAAAACTTTGGAGTATCATCAGCTTCAAATGAAGAAAACATTTGATAAAAAAGCTATAGCCAAAGTTTTCAAGGAAGGGGATATGGTTCTCAAGTGGGATGTGCTAAAGAGTGGTCTAGGCAAACATACAAAATTTGACCATTTCTGGGTAGGCCCTTTTGTTGTTACTGAATGCAAGGAGCATAATGCATTCCAGTTATCCAACATGGATGGAAAAAGGTTACCAATCCCAGTTAATGGGATTCACCTCAAACATTGTTTTGAGGCATGATTTATCATTGTACATATTAGATAGGTTTTATGCTTTCAATAAGTGGTTCTACACTTTAGTTTAGTCATTGTTTCATTTCCTAAGTGCTGTTCCAACATAGTAAATAGTTTCACTTTAGTTTCTCTGATTTCAGCAAGTTCCAGTGTCCTGATCTGCTTCATGAGTCTCAAGTGAGTTGCAGCCATGTGTGAGCTGCTCTTGGTCTGTTCTGAGATTTTTTCTAAGTGACTCCGAGCCCAATGGATAGGTTTGGCTACTGGTTTCCAGATTTAGCAGGCAAACATCCAACAAAGGTCGCCAGAAATGTTGGCCGATTTTTTACTCACGGGATCACTTAGGTCGCCAAGACATCTGTGTTCGACATAACGTCTTACAGTTCAATCGCAGTCTCATCGAAGGAATGGAGCTCTCGCCGAAAGGTTTTCGGCTCGCCAAGATGTCTCGCCAACAAGTGGTGGTCTTACTGAAGGAAGGTCCGAGCATTGCCAAGAGAGGAAGGCTTCAACATGATGTCTCGGCGACCGTTGGTGGTCTCGCCGAAGCGGCTGGCGTTAGGGAGAGGTCCTGCCGAAGGGGTAGGGTCTCGGCGAAGGGAGGTGTCATCAGCGTGAGGTCTTGCCGACCCAGTAAGGTCTCGCCAATAGATGTGTGGCTGTGGTAGGACTCATTGCTGAGAGCTTGCATTCAATAGGAAGTCTTGCCAACAATGGGGAGTCTTGCCGATAGCGATGGATTTTCCAGTGAAAAGGGATATCGGTGTGACAATAGGAACTCGCTACGACCTCTTGCCAATAGCGATTGTCTCAGCAACCACAATGGATATTGATATAATTCTGGCCGCCCGCTATGAGGTCTTGCCGACCATCGTATGTCTTGCCGAATGCTGCTGCGAGGTCTAATCACATCGGGGAGACACGATTAGTGTCTCACTGGCATGCGATTTTGTCTGAGAACTTTTGACCGCTTGAGGAAGCTTGCATGGCATCTTTTCAACCAATCGGAGGGAACCATGGGCAGTTTGACTGTCGCGACTATCCTTGTGAGGAAGATCAACTGAATGAAAGCAACATGGATCTACCCTATGATCAAGGGTGATGAATTAGTTCGAAGGCAGTAGTGTTGTCTCTATGGAGGCCGACTATAGGGAAAATCTGATGCTGTTTCTAGAAGAGATCAACTTGCAAAAAGATCTGGAGCGGGAATCAGGCAGAAAGGAAGAAGAAACTGTGAGTCGCGGTGACAGCTGGGACTGCTTTTGGTAGAGGGGGATCAACATTAATGATAATGCTTTAGAGCATTCAAAGTGACACTTCAAGGAAGTTCGAATATAGACACGAAGGCCAAAAGTAAATGCAAGTATTCCATAGGATCTGAAAGCTTCTCCTGGGAGAGACTCTTCACCGACATGGATAGCAAGGATACACTTGAATGCAACATTAACTTCATTAAAAGATCTAGGGGCAGATCTTTATGAACATGGATATTTTGTAAGCCCTAAAGGCTATCACTTTTGTATATAGGGAATTTTTGCCTCTTTGTGAAGCAGTTCTCCTTATGAATTTTGAAAGTCTGTGACTTTTGCAGTCCTTTCTTAGATTAGTAAACTTCTGTAACTCATTTTGGAGCATAGTATGCAGAGTTTACCTTGGTTACTGTTGATGTTTCAGATTACCATCTTGTTCTTGTAAAGTGTTGTGCATTTCAGGTTCATGATCAAGTTATTTTGTGAATTTTTTCTATTCCCTTATAACTTTATCAGTTCAGTGTATCACCATAGTGTTTAGTTTTATTTTTATGCACTCCTCCCTTTCCCTTTACAAAATCAGTAGTTTAGGTGATACCAAAGGAAGCCAGCCTTCTCCGGAGGTTGACCTCTTTCTACAAGTGACCCACAGCTTTAGAGGTCTTCCCATGTTACACTGAGGTGTTGAACATCAGGTTCAACAAGGGTGCA
This sequence comes from Sequoia sempervirens, assembly GCA_007258455.2. Lineage (NCBI taxonomy): Eukaryota > Viridiplantae > Streptophyta > Pinopsida > Cupressales > Cupressaceae > Sequoia > Sequoia sempervirens. The sequence goes on from VDFB02179234.1 coordinate 51,633,465, forward strand.
ATTTCAGGTGATAACAATAAGAATGGGAATATGCCTGGGAAAACTGGAATCACAGGCAAGGAAATGCCAATTTCTCATCCACATAATGTTATTAATCCATATTATAATGTATCTAGAGTAAATGCAATTGCAAAGCTGTGACTCCCCTGGTGCAATATGGTAATCTACCGTTCTCTCAAGTAGAAGGTAAAACACAACCAAATTTTTTTGAGAGGGCTTGGTTCCATGGAGTTTAATCTTGCCGAGTTGTTTGAGCAGCTACATGATGATGAAAAAGAAAATATTTTATTAGGCTAATTATTGTTCAGATTCCTCTATTCATGTGAGTACACATCTATTTGTAGCTATGGCCCTGGTTTGGCACAAGACTGTGAACAATGACTGATTTGAAGCAAAGAAACATTGAAAGTTCTATGTAGAGAATGAATCAATGCGAAAGTAGTTGGTAGCCAAGGTGCAAGAACTAGATTTGTCAAGAATACAAAGGAAAGAGTTTTTTTATTAAAGTTGCAAAACACAATGCCTGATCTTAAGGTTCAGACAAAGAGTGAAGCAAATTACTTGAGAGAAAATAAGGAGCTATCTGTCAAAATATCATTATTGGAAATAGAGTGTGAGGCAACCTCTGCGCTAGATGAAGGAGGAAGGGTACAATATGCACTGGCAATGGAAATGTATTGAAAATTGTTTGTGGGTCAGTTTCTCCTTAGCAACACATTAAGAAAGGCTCAAACCATATATAGATTGGTGCAGGAACCATAAGAGGTTTGGGAATTTCTGCGAACGATGCCATGAAAGGAGTCACTTGCATTTTTGGCGCAATGAGAAGGGATCAATGAAGAATGCTACGCAGTGTTGAAAAGGAACAATGAAATGATGAGGGAGACATCATGGTTTGATGCAATTAAGGGGCACGACCATGCTGGCTGAAAGCAAATTTAGTGATATACCTCCACCATGGGAGCCCTGACAGATGACTTAGAGTTGAGGACGTTGAATGGAGGCAACACATTTGGATAGGGCATGTGAACTATTTGGCATGAGCCCGAAATGAATGTGGTTTGCATGGGACGCCGAATGTAGAGTATGCACAAAGTGAATTTATTGAAAAGGCTTTAGGAACTTTTAAGCAAATGCGTTTGGAAAATGCTTGTACTAGCTATACCTTTCTATGCAGAAAATATTTGCCATTGTCCAAGTAGAGGGAGGCCGATCTGCTATGCCAAGGAAATTTGAATTTACAAGGGTCTGTAGCTATGAATGCTTCTATTTAGGCATCCAATGTGTGTGTAAATATAACACATGTTTACTTTGGAAAGCTAGCCCGTGCCTAGAAGGAAGTATCATGGGAATTTGTGGGAACCACCATGATCACAGATGGAAGGTATGCACTTGCAATGAGAATGTATGAAGTATGTGCAGAGGGATCCAAAACAAAGCTAAGCAGTTGCAAAACGCCAAGAAAAATGAAGAATTAGGCCAAAGCTAAACAAAGATCAATAACCATCAAAAGGACGAGCTACATGGAAGAATCTTGGGCATTGCACAAGACTGAAGGTGATGTCATCAAATGTGGTGAGAGGTGTGCGATAAGTGAAAGATAAAAGAGGCCCAATGAAATATTAAGAAGCCACCATATTTTAAATGGCAAAAGCATAAAGTATAAAATGGAAAATATTTAAATGGGCCTGTTTGAATTGTGTTTTAAATGGTGGGGAATTTTTTTTTTTTAATATTTGCCCGATAAGGTGAAATGTGAATAAAAGCATGGGCCAAGTTTTTGTTGCCTGATGATATTATTTTAAAATGTTTTCAATTTTTGTAAAGTGAAACCAAAAATCTTACAGGTGAATGTTTTAAATGAAAGATTTAAAACATTACGGGCACGGGTAGAAAATTACTTTGCTCGATAAAGTATTGTTTTAAAATCTTTACCAGGTGGGTGAAAGTATAAAAGATGGAGTAAACAAAGGAATAGGTAATATGCTACTTTTCCTAGTAAATGATTTTCTTTAAAATATTCACTTTGTACAAAAGGTTGAGTAAAATATAGAGTGATGCAAATGAAAATGGGTGCATGGGTGATATTTTTTTTATTCTCCCAGATAAAGTGAATTAAATATTCACTGTCTAAAATGATTTATTGTAAAGCAATATTATTATTAGCTGGAAAGTGAAAGCGCAATGTGTAGCAAACAAAGAGAGTAAAATAGAGTTTTCACGGACAAATTATTTTCTCAATAGCAGGGTAAATTGTGCAGTTTTTTCACATGGGGAAATTTTCTGTTGCTTGACAACTTGAAGCAAAGGAAAAACATAGAGACAAAGTTTGTTGCAAAGGGAAGAGAGAAGAGAGAGGCTTTTCCAAATATTTTCTTGTTGCTGATTAATGGTGGATGAAGCTTCCAGGTGTCTTCAACAGATTAACTTTTGCAACTTTCCTTTCTTCTATATCTTCTAATTCTTCTCTCATTGTAAATGGTTTTGAATTTTTGTATGGGTTGGGTAGATAGAGAAATGATGAGTCTGAGTCATGGATGGAGTCTGTAAGCTGTAATTGCTGATTTCATGAGTAAATATCAATCAGTTTGTGCAAGTAAATCAAGAATGTCATCAAATTATCTCCATATTTGTACACATTTGATCATATGAATTCAATAATACAAAGTATGTTTGAGTTTATCATCTCAGTTTTCCTGAGATTGTACTATTTGTTCATGGTTCTCTTTCAAAGAAATGGTTAAATTTCTTTGAGTAGATAATTGTGATTTTGAGTGTGCAGGGTGGATCTATAAGAAGAATTTAATTGACAACAGGAGTGGATTTGTTGGTGTAATGCATTAACAGTTTGAATCCACTGATTGAAGTTCATTTGTTGATGAAATTATCTTTATGATTATGTGTTTGAATCTATGGCCCATAATTAGGCACTGATTTGTCATTTAGCTTACACATCTTAGAAACAAGTTAAAAATTCAAAATCATTTTAAATCCTTGTTGTTTGGTTGAGGTTTAGTGTTGAATTATGCTTCCCAATTGCTGAGTGAGTGTTGAGAGACCAAGAATACAACCATATTTGAGGTTTTCAATGCTTTCTTTGGTATATTTTCATTGGGAATTATCTACTATAAAAAGCAATGTCTGTGTGTAATTAAGTTTTTAGGCATTGTAAAGGGAGACCCACCTTGGTCTTGCAGAGCCAGAAGTGCAGGAGATTTTAGTCTTTGACTGAATCTTGTCAGTTGTCCAAATCCCTCTTTGAGTCTGAGCATAAGAAATTGGTTAATCTTTAGGACTCATTAGACCGGTCTATTTGGAACACCAACAAAATGGCGACTCTACTGGGGGGAATTCTAAATCTCTAGTTGCAGACTGATATTTCATAGTCTATTATTTGCTATTCTAAATTTGGTTCAAATATTGAAGGAATTCAAACTCAGAGAAAGAATTTGTTGTAGTGAACCTACAGATTTCATGATTTGTGGTGCTCTGCTGGTGAAAGGAACTCAGAAGGAGATTTATCTTTGAAATAAATTCATTCTACTTGAAGTTCAGTCTTTTGTAAAGAGAGGTCACGACTTTGTTAAAAGAACTTGATGAAGAGGTGAATACATTTCCAGATATACAATATTTCTAGTCAGGAAGGCAATTTGCAGCAACTGCAACATTTCTAGGTATTCTTCACTTTTGGTTTTCAAGAAAATTGTGTGTGAAAAACATATTTGAACATCTTAAGCAAAAAATTTGGTTCCCTATTGAGTGAATTAGCACTAATAAAGGGAAATGACAATAATATTGAGTTTGCACACTCCCATTTGCTGGATCTGTTATATTAAATGTAATTGTAGTTCCATTGAAAGAATTTTGTTTAGTGCTCAAATATTTGCTGGTGTGGATGGTTAGAATGAATTTGTATATTTTAGGGATTTCCATCCATTTGAATTATCATATGTTTCAAGCCCAGGTTATCACTAAGTCAACAATTGTCATAGTAATCCTTCATTTGGTCATGGTTAAGATTACGTGCAATTAGTTAAGCCATGATTTGCAAATATTCATGGAGAACCAAGATAAAATAGCCATACCATTAGACACTTTGATACTTGTCAAGAAGCTTTAGAAGTCTGATAGTCCTCAAACATTTGACACCCCAAAGTACAAGAACCCAAGTGTTAACAAGCCTAGGTTTTGTCAGGAATGGAACTTGCTATGTTCAGAAGGGGAATTAAAGAGATGGATAAAAGGTACCAGATGTCTCTACAAGCCCAATTAAGAGATAATCATACTATATCTACTAGCCAAGTTAATGCACCTTTTGTCAATTCCTTTGATCCATTGTATGCTCAATTAGATTTGTCATGGGTTGATTAGAAAACTGAGAGTATGCCAACTCAAGTCTATAAGAAGATGCTTAGATTTAATGGATACAATGTGTGTAAAGGAGATGCACATGTCCAAAAGTTTTCTAGCTTCATGGAGAAACATTCATTTGGATATCAAGATATGTGGATGAGATTTTTTGTCAGGTCTCTTGAAGCAAGAGCTAGGGATTGGTACCTAAGTTTTCCTAAGAAATATTTTCCTTGCTAGGATAAATTAGTGAATACTTACAAAGAAGAATTTGCAAAAGAGCCCTCTGACCTTGTCATAAGGTTAAAGCAGATTAAAAAACAAGATGAAGATTCAAGCATTGCTTTTAGTCACATATTTGCTGTTGCTTTTTCACTAATCCCTGAAAATTTCAGACCTAGTACTCTAGATTGCATTCATATGTACTTTGAAGCCTTTGAGGAGGGATCTAGTGCATTGTTAAAAGATTTCAGAATATTGAGTATGGAGATGACTTACACATGTTTAGATAATTTGGAGAAACAAAGGAATGAATATGTGCAAAGTTTGCTGTTTTCAATTGTGGGTAAACATGTTGATACTGGTAGCAGCTGCATGAATACAAATGATCAAATGTCTTTAGGTTTGAATACAAAAAAATGCATACTTGAGAAGGTAGAAGACAAGAGTGACGCATTATTAAGTGATGAGGAAGTTGTCTTTGAACAACCTACAAAATAAATGTACCCAACTGAAAATTGAAGCCATAATGATGAAATACATGATGAGATAAATGAAACATTTGAAGTTTCTTCTATTTCCTCTGACAATGCAAAAATAGAGAGAAATTTTTTTGTAGTAAATGAAGGTGATGAAAATACTTCTAAAGGCTCACAAGAGTATGATGAGGGATATGAATTGGATTTACTTTTTGCAGAGGAAATGTGCAATCAACAGTGTTATGGTACAATTGATCATGTCAATTCTACCAATGAGTGTACCTTTGATGCAAGTCTTCATGCTGAGACAAAGGAATTTGCTGATTTGAGAAATGCTTCTGAGAATGTCAGTATATCATCTACAAGTGATAAAGTATGCAATGAATTTCAGTTAGCAAGATCAACCACAAGCATTTGCAATGTAGAAACCATTGATGGTTTTCAGTTTGATAGTGAAAATATTTGTGTCTATCCTCAAGAGGATGTAAATGAAAAACTCAATGAAGACACCCAATCCAATGCTGAGATGCAGAAAGATGTGGATTGTTGTCATGACAGCCCAAAAGTAAGCAAGAATGAACAAATAGATAGCTTGTTCTCTGTGATGGGTTGTGACCATGTTTTTTACAAGGTTGTTAGCAATTCAATCTCCTATGATTGGGGAAATCCTATTTATGATAAGCCCATTGAGTTTTCAGATTTTGATGATGATGGCATCATGACATGTCCTGATTTGAAATTTGATATTGCATTCAATTCTAGTGAAGGTCAAAGAAAAGAAGTGGTTGACATAATAGATTAGAGCAATGATCTCTTAAGCAGTGAACAAATTTCAAATTTATTGACCACTGAATATTAGAAATGTACACATGTAGACGACCCTCAGTTGTTGTGTGCTTCTCACATTGATTTTGACAGTGATGATAATCTTCATTATGCAAGGTATGATGCATGTGTTTTTGATCTTCCTTCCAGTTATGAACCTGTTGATCAACATGATGATAATGTGGACGAAGACAAGCAACCATTTGATTGTAATAATGCATTGTATGATGAGTATGAAAGTGTGCATAATGATGCAAGTTCAGAAATCTATTTTGATGAATTAGAAACAACATATGACCATGAGGTTTGTGTACCCAATGAGCCAAGTTTTGAAAATTTTAATGCAGATTTGGACAAGTTTTTGTTTGTTGATTTAGATGATCCTAGTCATGAGTCTTTTCATGTGGATGTAGATGCTGATTATAAAGAAAAAATAGATTATCCTTTTGAACCAAAATTGCTCATTTTTGAGCAAGCTTGGGATGTTGAAAATGTTCATATGTTATGTTTAGAAGATAATAAAGTAACTAAAGATGAGGATAAGTTAGAAATCCTTGATGATTCTCTATACCAGCATGATGGAGGACAATTACAAAGTGTGCCAATGCATGAGTGTATCTCTTTGCAAACACTTGGAGATAGTTTGCATGATTTTTGGTAAGTTCTTGTGATAGTTTCACCTTTTACATAAAAATTAGTGATCAAATTGAGCTTAATAGTACTAGCCATGTGGCAAAATGTGAGCTATTTTTTTCAGCTGGAGGAAGTTTTCATAAAATGTGGCAACTTACAGAACATTGAAGAATGTTGTTTTCAGCTTGAAAATGGTTCATATGATGCATATGATAAGTTGTTGCCACATGATAATCAACATTTTGAGAGTATGCTTGACTTTCAGATACATAGTGATTATGAATATGTTGATTATGAGCTCGTTGGAAGATGCCAACATGTTTAATCAAGCAAATGGCTGTGATCAGGCTATGCTTTCATATGGTCTTGATCACCATCTTCAAATGTTGCCACTTGATACAAAATTAGAAAATGAAGAAAGTGGTAGTAATGTGGCTTATGTGATCTGGTTGCCACTTGACAACAAAGTCAAATAGGGAGCAAGTTTCCACTTGCACAAAGGCAGCCTAATACTTGTGTTTGCACAAATGCAGTTACTCATGTCATTGTGGTTTGATAGTGGCAAGCATGAGTTGAGGGAGATAAGTTCTTTTATTAGATTGGTGTTTAACAGAGGTAAGAATTGACTCCCCTTTTTCATTTGGTGGCTTGGGGTCACCAAGTGAAGGTGGAAAAGAGGTTGAATAAAGGAGCAATTTGAAAGCACCCAATGGACTCAGAATTTGGTCTACTCCCCAAAGATCTGGATTCTTGCTATGCCCACAGGGGGCATACATCCCCAGTCAGAGCCATTGTTGGGACTTTCAAATTTTGCAAATTTGGAAGTGCCCATATAAAATTTTTGCCTTTACACACTCAAAAGTGCACCTGAAAATTTTTCCTAAGTGACCCACTTTGGAGGGTCATAATTTGGAGCTAGTTGATTTTCATGCAAAACACCTATGTGGATACATTCATATGACATATGTGAACTAGCATGTCAATTTTCAGCTTCCCATGATGAGTTTTGACAGGGTTTTAAAAAGTGAAGCTGGAGGATATTGACACTTTTTTGCTGTTTGAGAACTTTCAGTTATGCAAAGTGACATCCTGTTCGAGCTGATATTTCACAGTTGGATGATCATCAAGACAAAATGTTTGTTTATATCCATTCTCCATACATTCATGTGCTTCCCTGTCAAGTTTTAGAGCATCATTATCTAATTTGCTATTTTTGTGAGATCAAAAGCAAATGCAGTTTGTTCAATGTTACGTTTGCATTTTTGACAGTGTTTCAAGGTGGTCAACTTTGACCCCTAATATCTCGTGAGGATTGATGATTGAACAAAAGTCCTCTTGCACACATGCTCAATGTACCTAAATGAGCTAATGTTTCCAGTGGTAGCTCGTTAGGAGTTGATTTGATATTTTTTCAAAATGGTGATTTGGTGGGTTTTAATTGATTCTGAACAAGTGCATTTATAGAAAAGTCTGACTGAGCAACTTTGAAATTGAATAACTTCCACCTCATGACTTTTTTTTCTGAACCATCTTTTGCACTCCATTATCTGTTCAAATGTCTACACGCTTATAAGTTTTTATGGCTCTAGGAGGTCGTTTGACTGATTTTCCATAGTGATTCCAGAGCCCACCTGGCCAGTTTTGCTCATTTCTCAAATATGCTTGAAAACAAGTTTTATTGATAACCCACTTCAAATTTTCACTTCAGGAGTACTCAGAAGTTGTCTCAGATTAGTTTAACATGAAATTTGTTTGAAAACAATTTTTTTTTAGCCAGGCCCACTTGGGGACCCAAACTGCTTCACATAGTTTGAAGTTGTGTTTCAATATTGGTAAAGAAACATTGTCAGAGATTGGGGGTTCATGTTATTATCTTTTGAATAACATATTGCCAAAGTGATAGTCATCACATTTGTTGTATGAAGATTGTTAATCTCCTCAAATAGAGTCACTGTCCAACTTGTGACTTGGCAATGTATAATCAAGTATCTATGCAAAATGAAGAGGCTGCAGGATATTTAAGAGCTATTGAATAACTCTGAGTAATGTCAACCAAGCATCAATATAGGGAGGCCTCTGGACAGTTTGAAGCAACAACTCAAGTTGCCATGGGATAAAGTCAAGCACTTTTAAATCTTGCTTAGTTGTTTGAACAACCACATAATACATGTCCCTGACTTATATTCTTCAATGCAGATGGATGAAGATTCTTCTGGTAAATCTCCATCATCTAGATTTGCTACTAAAAGCTATCCATCTCATCACAAGCAAGATAAATTAGTAAGGCCAAGTAGTGAAACATATATGCCATTTTTATATGGTAGTAAGAATGGGAATATGCCTGGGAAAACTGGAATCACGAGCAAGGAAATGCCAATTTCTCATCCACATAATGGTATTAATCCATATTATAATGTATCTGGAGTAAATGCAATTGAAAAGCTATGACTCCCCTGGTGCAATCTAGTAATCTACCGTCATCTCAAGTAGAAGGTAAAACACAACCAAATTTTTTTGAGAGGGCTTGGCGCTATGGAGTTTAATCTTGCTAAGTTGTTTGAGCAGCTACATGATGATGAAAAAGAAAATATTTTATTAGGCTAATGATTGTTTAGATTCCTCTGTTCATGTGAGTACACATCTATTTGTAGCTATGGCTCTAGTTTGGCATGGGACTGTGAATAGTGACTGATTTGAAGCAAAGAAACATTGAAAGTTCTATGTAGAGAATGAATCAATGCGAAAGTAGTTGGAAACCAAGGTGCAAGAACTAGACTTGTCAAGAATACAAAGGCAAGATTTTTTATTAAAGTTGCAAAACAAAATGCCTGATCTTAAGATTTAGACAAAGAGTGAAGCAAATTACGTGAGAGAAAATAAGAAGCTATCTGTCAAAATATCATTATTGGAAACAGAGTGTGAGGTAGCCTCTGCACCAGATGAAGGAGGAAAGGTACAATAGGTGCTGGCAATGGAAATATATTGAAAATTGTTTGTGGGTCAGTTTCTCCTTAGCAACACATTAAGAAAGGCTCAAACTATATGTAGATTGGCACAAAAACTATAAGAGGTTTTAGAATTTTTGTGGACGGTGCCATGAAAGGAGTCACTTGCATTTTTGGCGTGATGAGAAGGGATCAATGAAGAATGCTATGCAATATTGAAGAGGCACAATGAAATGATGAGGGAAACATCATGGTTTTATGCAATTAAGGGGTGCGTCCATGCTGGCTGAAAGAAAATTTAGTGAGATACCTCCACCGAGGGAGCCCCAACAGATGACTCAAAGCTGAGGACACTGAATGGAGGCAACACATTTGGACAGGGCATGCAAACTGTTTAGAATGAGCCTGAAATGAATGTGGTTTCTGTGGGATGCCGAATGTAGAGTACACACAAAGTGAATTTATTGAAAAGGCTTCAGGAACTTTTAAGCAAATGCGTTTGGAAAATGCTTGTACTAGCTATACCTTTCTATGCAGAAAATAGGCGCCATTGTCCAAGCAGAGGGAGGCTGATTTGCTATACCAAGGAAATTTGAATTTATAAGGGGCTGCAGCTATGAACACTTCTATTTAGGTGTCCAATGTGTGTGTAAATCTAGCACATGTTTACTTTGCAAAGCCAATCCATGCCTGGAAGGAAGTATCATGGGCATTTGTGGGAATCGCCATGATCATAGATGGAAGGTATGTGCTTGCAATGAGAATGTATGACGGATGTGCAGAGGGATCCAAAATTAAGCTAAGTAGGTGTGGAATGCCAGGCAAAATGAAGAATTAGGGCAAAGCCAAATAGAGATCAACGTCCATCAAAAGGATGGGCTATGTGGAAGAATCTCGCACATCGTGCAAGATTGAAGGTGATGTCATCGAATGTGGTGCGAGGTGTGTGATAAGTGAAAGATAAAAGAGGCCTGATGAAATATTAAGAAACCACCATATTTTAAATGACAAAAGCATAAATTATAAAATGGAAAATATTTAAATGGGCCCGTTTGAATTTTGTTTTAAATGGTGGCAAATTTTTTTTTTTAATATTTTCCCGATAAGGTGAAATGTGAATAAAAGCATGGGAAAAGTTTTTGTTGCCTGATAATATTATTTTAAAATGTTTTCACTTTTTGTAAAGTGAAACCGAAAAGCTTATAACATTAAGGGCACGGGTAAAAAATTACTTTTCCCAATAAAGTATTGTTTTAAAATCTTTACTAGGTGGGTGAAAGTATAAAACATGGAGTAAACAAAGGCATGGGTAATATACTACTTTTCCTAGTAAATGTTTTTCTTTAAAATCTTCACTTTTTACAAAAGGTTGAGTAAAATATAGAGTGATGCAAATGAAAATGGGTGCATAGGTGATATTATTTAAATTATCCTAGATAAAGTGAATTAAATATTCATTGTCTAAAAGGATTTATTGTAAAGCAAGATTATTATTGGCTGGAAAGTGAAAATGCAATGTGTAACAAACAAAGAGAGTAAACTGGAGTTTTCATGGACAAATTATCCTTGTTGTTTGGTTGAGGTTTAGTGTTGAATTCTGCTTCCCAATTACTGAGTGAGTGTTGAGAGACCAAGAATAGAACCAGATTTGAGGTTGTCAATGCTTTCTTTGGTATATTTTCATTGGGAATTATCTGCTATAAAAAGCAATGTCTGTGTGTAATTGAGTTTTTAGGCATTGTAAAGGGAGACTCACCTTGGTCCTGTAGAGCCAGAAGTGTAGGAGATTTCAGTCTTTGACTGAATCTTGTCAGTTGGCCAAATCCCTCTTTGAGTCTGAGCATAAGAAATTGGCTAATCTTTAGGACTCATTGGACCAGTCGATTTGGAACACCAACAAAATCAATTAAGAAATGTCTGCGAGGTGCAAACAAGCATTTCCCGCATCAGCGCAAGAGGTCCTTGGAGTAGGTGTGGTATCATGGTGGAGCCTCCTGCATCACCACAAGAGCCAAGAAGACATGGTGCAGTATGGAAATAATTCAAATGCTCTTCCCGCTTTCCCATAGAGATAAGGCAAAGATCATGCGATACTACATTAATGTTCCACGCATGCCTGCCAAAGCCCAACAATGATCGTGCGATAATGTAGTGAGGTTATAGTATCAATTAAGATATAATTCATGGGAAAGAATGAATTTAATATTATTTTGCAGGGGTTAAGTGAAAATAAAGATTGCGGGGTAGGTAATTAATTTACCCAACATATATTTAATTAAATGGGGTAAAATGCACATAGAAAATACAAAACATGAAATCACCAACAAAGGTGGAAATTTATTAAGATAATCATAAAGAGTAATTAAAAAATATTTTCATCGAGGGAAACAAAGAAAAATATAAAATCATGGAGTGGGTAATTATTTTTACCCAAAGAGCATTTTTTAAATTGGGTGAAAGTGCATATAAACATGAAGTTGCTGAAAAAGAAGGATTATATCATTAAAATTAATTTCACGGGGATAAAATTAAATAATTTTGCAAAGGATGATTAATGTAATGAAGGTTGCACTGGATAAATAATTGAAAAATGAAACGGTCTGAAGCTTGTCTCTTCCATCTATAAGAAGGAAACCAAGACCGAATAAAAAAATCATTAGAAATTAGATAGTAGATAGAGCATCAGTAGGAATAGATATATAATATATAGAATGAAAAAGAAGACTTATGATATGAATTGTAAATTTTTTTGAAGCAATCTAATGGAGAAGAAGATATAAATTGGTGTCCGAAATTCTGATGTTCAATTGTTTGTCGAGATCCATTGATAAATGTTATCCTGTTGTCTCCAGAGTGGTCTTTCCTTGTTATTCAAATTGAATATATCAAGCATATGTTTAATTTTTCAAGAAAAATTTATTGCCTTTGTATGATTCATTTTGATTGGTTTTTCCAATAAAGAATTACAAATCCTTTTATGTGATTCATTTTAATTGGTTTCTTCCAAGAATTAAAATCCTTTTAAATAAGTCATCTTAATTGGTTTCCTTCAAGAAAGAATTAAAATCCTTTCAAATATCATAGTAACCTAGGGAAATATCATTGGTATTAGTAAGAAGAGCCTAGTAACTGATAACCTTACACGTTTATGCTAGTCGTAAACTTCTAAAAGTGCCAAACAATTCGAGTTAAGCCATAATTAGGATACATACATCATATACATCTCGACTCCATTGCCCAATAGGATAAGACACTGATCAATTTCATTTAGAATTACATTCTATAGAAACTTCATTCACACCTTCCAAGTTTTCAATTATAGGAGTAGTAGTTAGAAACAAGTAGTTTAGCATTCAAGTTATCTATTTCAAATATTTATGTCATATTGAAGTAGATAGAAAAAAATCTCATAAACACATCCAATATGCTTAATATCAATTCATAGGAAATAATATTTATAAGGGTACACCCACCTAGGTCTAGTAGAACCTGAAGTGCAAGGAACTCTAGCCACATTGGTTAACTTTGTTCGTTGGCCAAAACATTGCTAACCTAACTATAGAGCCTGCCATACTCTTAGGGTTTGCAATTTGCAATTTTGGGAACCAACATATACCACAACACAATGATTTACGTGGGGAAAACCCTTTCAGGAGAAAAGAATCCACACTCCAAAATACACCCAATATATTATTTAAAAATCACAAAGATTACAATATACTTGCAGAGCAAGCTTCTCACAGGAATATAACCACCAAAGATCAAGAGAAAACACGACCACTATGAAACTTTTAGAATACATCACTATCTACAATTGTAGTACAACACCCTCAAAAAATAGGGTTACCTTCTAGGGCAAGACAGGCTGACAAATTATCCATCATTAGATCTAAAACCTAATAATTAATGGTCTAGATTTACAACATATCATTTATTTAATGTATGTCGACCATTTAGGAGTTTTCTAAAAAAAGTTAACAAAAAATTGTTTACACGCATCCCACTCCTCCCCTCCACCCCATGCTCCTATTGTATATTACACCTATAGGTGTAACTAGGAAATATATATATATATATACAATAAATATTTATATATATATATCCTATCAACAATACACTTTATATAATTGCAAGGTTGAGACACATTTCCCAATAGTCACTGAACTACCATGGCCTTCTCAAGGCTTAGGCATGTGCTCAGGGAAGGGTCCATATCGTCTCCACTGAGAACCCAACGGGTCGTGTGCACATGATGTGGTCGAATTCCTACACCTAGAGGATGGTGCAGGTCATTAAACTATGTGCCTCATAGTGCACATATTTCCTTATGTCATGGTATACATGTGACAACATGCTCCACCCTTAGGTGAACATAGTTCTCTAGTCCTCCATTGCTTAGATGGTGTGTACGATGTCCCCATAAAGGTGTGAGATTCACCCATCAAGCACCATGATGAGAGCGATGGTCACAAACCATGATGCGATGGACAACTAGGATGATGATGACACCATGTAAAAACTAATGTAGGTAGATATTCTTGTTGGTTTCTTTGTGCTTGACATGATCAAGACAGTATATATGGCTAGCAAAAATAGATTTCGTTGCTTGGTGATCCTCAAGCCACATGGTCTTATGTCGCACGAGAAATCACAAAATATGATATACATCCACCAGGGTGATGGTCATCTCCCCATCAACATATGGAAGGTTGAGGTATCTACGTCTTAGTTCTCTATGAGCACCATCAACATCATATTATGAAAGCACATAATGGGCATTATATAAGATGACCCCAATATAACATCTCTAAGGTGTTCAATATTTGTGTGTGTAAGCATTTGGGCATGGCCATGCAACAAAGTATACATGTGGCCACCAACATGCTCACATATTTGGCAGAACTTGCACACACATCAAACAAAATCTAGTCAATTCCTCCTCATCATTAATAAATCACTAAATCAAGTCCAAAAGTTTCACTAGAAACCTTAAGAACATTAATGCCCAGGACGGTAGTGTGCCGCTTGGACCTTAGCGCTTGATCTTGATGCTAATGTGTCTAGGGAACCCTAGTGCAAACTAGCACACATCTTGGACACTAGTGCTCCAAGGGGCTCATTTGATGTGAAAAACTTTGAAAAATGTACCTATAAATACACAAAGGTTCAAACTTTGACTTACCTCACAAGCCTAGATTCCTTGCACAATGTAGTCCCTCAACGCTTGTAGTCTAGGTGTGCGGTGTGGTTGTCGATGTGACATCTTCATTTGCAGGGTTTCTTGAACCTCTCAAAATGATTAGAAGTGGAAAATTCAAAATGAATAGTAAAAGGGTAAAATGTTTGACTATTTATAGTAAAAATGAAAAACAAAGTAATTTTTTTTCCCTTCTCTTTGAGCACTCTTCAGTCAAACCTTCATAACTTGGGCCTATGAACTCTAATTTTTACATTGTTGGTTTTGGTTGAATCTTGATTCCACCCATATTCCTACCAGATAATTTTTTATTTTGATGTTATTGTATTAAATGATCATACCAAAGGTATTTTCATCAGCTCTCTAGAAGTTCAAAGTGGAAAGATCGCCATCCTATTTCTACATCCATAAAAGAAAGAAGAAATAGGAGTGGGTACACATATACCATTGATTTTCGATCTGGATCACACTCTCATTCTCATATTTTTTTTGAACTAACACTATTTGGATTAAGGTGTCTCAACCTTAGAGTCCTAATATTGATTTAATTAATTATTAATGTATTTACTTGTATTATTTAATTTCCTATGGTGCCATGTCATAAATTGGGACCCACCAGTTGGGTGGCATCCCCATTGGAGGTGACTAGATGAAACATAATCATCCCAAGTGGATATAGGCATCGCACTTTGGAATCTTTGACTTATGAAAAATTCTATGATGCATCATAAGGCATCTTGTTGCATGGAGAAAGTTGGTGCCCAAGTTGGGTTATGACAGGCTGTAAGAGAATCCGGTATTCTTGGTCAATTATGACAAATTCTCTTACAACTGTAAGTGCTATCAGTTATGATAGATTGTATGATAGCTGTAAGATGTGTAAGGCATCTGTCATAGCCTATTTTTAGTATATTCTAGGCACCTAATCTTGAGGAAGGAATATTTGCATATTATGACAACTGTAAGGGGTGTAAGGTAATATGCTATATGTGTCCAAATGCATGTTATGGTGTGGAAGATTGTGCCATGTGGATTTGGGTGCCCCTCTCCTTCTAGATGCTTCTTAAAGCTTGTATCTCTATATATTGAGTGCCTTGCATTGTAGAATGCATTGTTTGTTTGAAGGTAATGAAGTGCTGCTGATATCACTCTAGAACAGGTGTTTGTTTTGAAGCACTTGTTGAAGAAAGCTTTGTACTTGGGGATATATTGTAACTCTTGTTTGAAACTTAATACAATAGTACTGTGCTTTTGGAGGGTGAAGTTTTTTACCCAAAATGGTTTTCCCCACATATATCTGGTGTATGTTGTATTTGTGTACTTGTTGTTCTATTCCATTATTACTATGTGTTTCTCTTATTGTAATCGTGTAAGGTGTAAAAAAGAAAATTTTGTAACTCTCCCCTACCTAGATTAGTGTAGGAAGCTATTTTCGCTCACTTGACTTCCTTTAAGTTGGTATCAGAGCTTGGCCAACCTTGATTCCTATGTTGTGTTAGAAGGGTTTTTTGAGCTAATCTTTGTTTCAGTGGGAGTTTTGTAGAAGTATATTTCATGACCTTGTTGTAGGAAAGACATGACATACACATCTGGGAGGATTGAGATGGAGAAGTTTGATGGTGGTAATTTTGAACTTTGGAAGCTCAAAATGGAAGAAATGCTCATAGATCGTGATCTATGGGCTGCTATTTCTGGAACTAAACCATCGGGAATGAAACAAGAAGATTATGATCTCATGGATAGGAAAGCCAAGGGTATTATTAGACTCTTTTTGGGTGATTCTATCCTCCTAAATGTCCATGAAGTGAAAACTTCTGCTTCAATGTGGAAGAAGCTTGGTGATGTCTATCAGGCTAAATCCCTGGTAAACAATATTTTCCTGAGAAAGATGATGTATTCTCTAAAAATGGAAGAGGGAGGATCTGTGGTAGATCATCTAAATGCATTTAATATGTTGGTTGCTCAATTGGGTTCCATTGGAGACAAGATTGATGAACAAGACCGTTGCATGCTCCTTTTGTGTTTGTTGCCAGAATCTTGGGATCACTTGGTGATGGTTATTGGAAGCACTAATTCCACCTTCAAGATGGATGAGGTGGTTGTCTCATTATTATTTGAAGAGATGCAAAGGAAGTCTTTTGAGATGGCCAAGGAGGTCTTTGCTATTCATGGCAGAACAAAGGAGAGAGGCAAAAAGAAAGAAAAGAAATATAAGTCAAATTCTCTGGGGAGATCTAAGTCTCCTAGTAAGAAGTCCAAGGAAATTTTTTGGCGAAGTTGGTCACATTAAAAAATATTGCAAGAAGGATAAGAAGAAGAAAAATAGGTCTTTCTCTAATTTTGAATCCGAGAAATCATATCAAGATGATGGAGAAGCATTTATTGTAGCCTTGGCAGCCCATGCATCAGATAATGTGCAGTTGATAGATTTAGGTGCATCCTTTCACATGACCTCTCATAGAGGTTGGTTCTTGAAGTATGAAGAGTACAATGGTGGAGAGGTGTACCTGGGTGATGACTCTCACTTGAAGATTGTTGGCCATGAAAGAGTCAAAATCAAATTTGTTGATGGACGAGTGAAGGGGATTGATGGTGTCTTGCATATCCTGAGTTTGGAATGAAACCTTCTTTTTGTAAGTAAACTGAATGATTTGGGAGTGCAAGTTGTTTTTTCTAGTGGAGGATGTAAGATGACAATAGGATCTATGGTGTTAGCTAAGGGAGTTCATAGTGGCACTCTATTTCATCTTGTTGCATGCACTGTATAGTGCAATAGTTCTTTTGATGTACCAAAGAAGAGACCTTTGGATTATTCATCCTCACCATCATATCATGCAGAGAAGAAGTGTGTTGTAGCTACATCCTATGGTCGTGCATTTTGGGTACCTAAGGGTGCTCATTCCATGGAAATGAAGCTTCTTGTAGAGAAGACAATGTTATGGAACCAACAACTTGGTCACATTGGTGAGAAGGGTATTAGAACCCTGAAAAATAAGAGCCTTGTTGAAGGCCTTGATGATTTTAATCTCGAGTTTGAATTTTGAAAATATTGTGTATATGGAAAAAAACACCATGTTTCTTTCTACTCTAGTTCTCACAAGTCTTCTAGGGTTTTGGACTATGTTCATTCATATGTTTTTGGTCCTGTGAATGTTCCTTCATTATCAAAATCTATATATTTTGTTTTTTTTATAGATGATTATAGTAGGACATTCATTTATTTTCTTAGAAGTAAAGCTGAAGTCTCTAGTCAGTTTAACAAGTTTAAGGCCTTGGTAGAAAATCAGACTAGTAGAAATATTAAGTGTTTGAGGACTGATAATGGTGGCGAGTTATGTTTCGTAGAGTTTGAAAAGTTTTGTAAAGAGCACATGGTTGAGAGACATAAGACAACTCACTAAACTCCACAACAAAATGGAGTTGCAGAGAGGATGAACAAAACGTTGATGAAGAGGGCTAGGAATATGTTGAGTGGTGGCAGCATTGAACAAATTTTTTGGGCTGAAGTGGTAGCCACTACATGTTATTTGATCAATAGTTCTCCTACATCAGCGCTTGTTGGTAAGATACCCATGGAGGTGTGGTATGGTAAAAAGCATTTGATGAGACATATCAAAGTTTTTGGTTGTGAAGCTTATGCTCACGTTCTGAGTGAGAAGAGGTCAAAGTTGGAGAACAAGGATGTTAAGTGTACCTTTATTGGCTATGGTGTCAGTGTGAAAGGGTACAAGCTTTGGGATCTAGAAGATTAGAAGGTTCTCTATAATAGAAGTGTGATTTTTAGAGAGATGAAACCTTCCACTATTGAGCTGTAGCCAAAGAAAGAGGAGAAATAGGAGGTAGTTTAGATTCCACCTACTCTGAAGAAAGAAGAACTACACAATCCTATTGGACTTGATGATGAGGAGAGCTCAAGAAGATATGAAAGTTTTGAAGAAGGATAACCTCAACCTCAACCATTGAGGAGGTCTACACGAGTTAGGTGACAACCATAAAGGTTTGGTTATCCACTATTTGATTCTAGTTGCATTTTTTCTTTGATTACTAAAAATAATGAGCCTAAGAATGTTAAATAGGCTATGGGTATGAATAATGTAGATTCATGGATAAAATCCATGGATGAGGAGATGGATGCATTAAAGAAAAAAAAGACTTGGAATCTGGTACCTTTTCTTGCTGGATGTAAACTTGTCGGTTGTAAATGGGTTTTCAAGAAGTGTGGTCTTTATGGCAATGTTGAGAAGTATAAGGCATGATTTGCTACTAAGGTTTTTCTTAGGTGGAGGGAATTTATTATGGGGAGATATTCTCTCTTGTAGAAAATTTGACATCTATCCAACTTTTGTTGTCACTTGCAGTAGGATATGACTTAGAAGTGGAACAAATGGATAAGAAGACATCATTCCTTCATGGTGAATTGGAGGAAGATATTTACATGTCACAACCAAAGAATTTCATTGGGAAAGGTAAAGAAAATTTGGTTTGCAAATTGAAGAAGTCTCTTTATGGTTTGAAATAGTCTCCTAGAATGTGGTACCAAAAGTTTGATACCTATGTGTTGTCATTGGGATTTTAGTGATCTAAACCTAAACATTGTGTATATTTTAAATATGATAATGGTTGCATTCTCATTATTGTCTTATACGTAGATGATATGTTATTTATTGGTGTGAGATAAGAGGGATTCACTGCACGTGGGTCTCTTCATTCTCAAGAGATCACCAAGGAACAAATTGCCCTTATTTGCCTTAATATAATTTGAATGAAGACATTGCAAGGGAAATGTATACAAGGCATATTTTAGAGAAAAATATTTCAGATCTCAAGAGAGCGAAACTTACAAATTTCTTCCTCCAATGGAGGAGCTCTTCGCCAAAGGACGTTAGTGTAGATTCAAGATTCTAGTGTGGCACACTATCATCCAAATGACACACTAGCGTCCTGAGCGACAGAAAGATCAGGAGCTCAAGTAGGAAAAATGGAGTCTCTCTTCCTAACTCAGATAGAGGTCTACTAAGCAGAATAATAAAGAAGGGAGCAATAGTTATGAGAAAAGCACAAGGAGAACTTGGAGAAAACTTACCTTCAACTGAACGTTCAAGTCATCACTCCAAGCTCTGCTTTGCAACCTACACACAAAAGAATGAGGGGAAAATGTTGGGGCTGTGTAGGGGCCTGCCTTAGTCAGACCCCTATTTTGGTGTTCCCACCTCCATGGATAGCCAAATAGAAAGGGAGTATAATCGAAATGGACAAAGTGTATGGTGAAAGCAAAACTCACTTTAGGAGTAGAACCCACACCATGAGATAGTAAATGAACAAAAAATGTAACTAGAGAAGAGTAAGAGAGAGTGTTACCCATGTTCCTAGGCCCTCTCTAGAGCACATGGATGCACCATTGAATGCTTGCTAGAGAGTTGTAGCTATTGGAGGGACCTCAGTCTAATAGAACTTTTCTTGCAGAAGTGTTACTTGTCAAATATGAGAGAAATTTGCGAGTGAAGTTGAAGAGAGATTGACTGAATGAATTGGACCCCCAAAATGAGAGCAAATGAGGGGTTTTTGTTGCATGAAAATGCGACAAAGAGAAGTTACGCCCGACATTTGACTGCTAGGACATGTGTCAAGAGTCAAGATTTGAGATTCCTTGTTTCAAACTCAGAAAACCGACAAGATGCTAGCATGCCACATAGACATCCAAATGTTGTGCAAGTGTCCAAGACATCAATTTTCAGGAAACATGTCATTAGGTTGTTGTCTCTTTGCCACTAGTCCACATGGAGCTAAAATTGTGAGATTCCAACCCATGGGATCTTTTCCATTAATGCGCTTAGGCATCATAAATGCTAGGAAAAGTGCTAAAAGTGGAATTTCCCCTAGGTGTAATTCTATGAAATTATATTTTTCACCCACTTTAGTGGGATCAATTTTGGGAAAAATCAGCCACACTAAAGTAGAGAAGAGAAATTTTACACAAATTTAAAATTTTACAGATTTATGTGCCAAGAAAAAAGGTGCCTCAGAAGTCACTGAGGTTGAGCTAGCTGGTATCGAAGGTGCCCCCCAACAACTGAGCTCGACAAGCAGTGCAAAAATGGTTGTGAAAAGTCACAAAATTATGATCTGCAAAACTCAAATTTAAGTTAGTTTCAAAAATTGGAAGAAGCTACAATGGTGAGAAGAATGGTCAAGAAAAAATTGATGGTTCGAAAGAAAAATATGGTAAAGAGGTGACTACATTCCCCCTCCTGAGTTTTCCCCCAGCTAGGTGGGGTAAATTCAAGAGAAATTGGGGAGCCACAAAATCCAAGAAAAATGGGCCCCGGGGGGCCTATATATACCTAGGTGGGCCCCGAGAAGGGTCATTTTCACTATTCATTGTGAGGAAATTGTTTACTTTTGTGAGAGAAAATTTAGTAAAATCTCAAGTGGGAGGGAATACAATGTGCCGAGGCTGGAGAAGTTGAGGGAGGACATTGCCGAGGGTCGCGAGGTGGACTAGGTAGGACTCAAATCCTCATTTATAGCATTTTAGTACATTTTTAGGCATTTTTTTTCTGCTCAAGCTACGTAGGCATCTTTTTTTTGCACTGGCATCTAAAAAAGTGTTTGTGTCTTGTTCTTGCGTTGTCATCCCGAGTATGAGCTGGCATCCTCCGGGCTTCAATGGCAGAATGCGACATATGCATGACGTACAAATGTCTGTGCGACACAAAAAAGTCCATAGTAAGTTTTTTCAAAGTCCCATGTTCTGACTTAAAATTTTTCTCACTTCTTACAAGACTATCCTGAGATCTAGGAGCATCCTGGTGGGTGAGCATACCAACTTTTTCGTGAGTAGAGGGATCACCTTAGTGAGGAAAAGATCACCAACTTATAGTAGGTTGGTCTCTGGCATGCATTCACTATGCTAGAGATGCGATACCATGAGTAGATGCTAACAACCTTGATGGAGCGGTGGGATGCCACCACATCATCTTTCCAGCTGCCTACTGGAGAGATGAATATCACATTAGAGGATGTGTATCAGATTCTCAGACTCCCCATTTGTGGACAGCGGGTGGTGATAGAAGAATCCTAGAGAGCACGAGAGCAATCCGAGGGTGTTCTCTATTGCTTAGGGCAGATCAACGACGGTGATGACATAAGGCACATTTATACACATTGGTATGATCAAGAGTGGACCACTACACCCCTGCTACATCGTGTGATGGTTGTGATTGTGTCCTTTTGAGTCACTATAGATGGGTGGGGCTCTCACCTACATGGGGGCCTCATCCATACCATACGTGAGATGGTCAAGCACATGACAATATTTTCCTGGGGGTGCAGCATGCTAGCACACCTATACTAGGAGTTGGGGCAGTACATGCACTATGAGTACCGCAACCTCACAACATGCACATTGCTGTAGGTGTGGGATTTTTCCCACATCATGTGCAAAAGGCCGGTCAGGTTCCCCTAGAGGCAACTGTACCATGTCCCCATGGACCATTGGTACGAGGTGATAGGGAAGTGGAGACATGGTGACTTATAGTTTGGGTTATTATAGTTTGATACCCTTGTGCTTGATTGGGTCAGATGGAGACCCTACCATTTTTTTAGGTGGGTATATGATAGTAGGTACCTTAGGATCTTGCAGCGGGACCATTTTCCCATAGGTCACTGTGATCATATTATCATGCCTTACTGTTGGAGCTGGGTCATGCATTAGCATGGCCGTGTACAGACCATCCCTCTAGTAGTCCCCACATATACATGGGCATTCAGGAGTACTACGATACCTAGGGATGTTCCTCGCCCCTCTATCACTAATGTTGTCCTATCAGATGATGATGAGCTTGACCGAGGTCTACCACCGATAGTCGTAGCAGATAATGTCAGCATAGCTACATATTTTAGATCATGGTGGGATAGGCACTGTCCTCATCAAATGTTCTCAAAGGATGCCCCTAGAGGGGATCTTGACCCACAGGGGGACGTGCCAGCATAGGAACCATAGGTAGGAGGAGAGGCCGAGGAGGTGGGTGACAACATGGCGAGGAGGATGAGAGGCCGATAACATCATCGAGGCTAAGGTAGTGGTGAAGGAGATCATATCATCCACCAACTACCCCTGTCTCTTTGGAACCACCAACAACACCTACCGTCATAGTAGTGGAAACTCTAGCAACACCAGGAGTGGTTATCAATACTAACAGTGTAGGTCCTAGCATCGCTCCTCACCTTGACCCTACTTGGCAGCCAGGGGACCCAAGTATACTAAGCATGTTGTTTATATTTCAGTACTTTTAGTTTTCTTTGTTTATGATTACTCAAATATTCCATGTGATACTAATCCTATCCTTTCTTTCTATGGTTACAGAGGGTGTACAGGGATGGACTGGGTTGATAGCCCAGTGCATATCAGAGGTGGCCCCTAACGTGGCCATCTAGGGGACGGTCCTCAAGGTATATCGATTAGTTTTCACAGGGTGAAATGCCCATTTGTTTGAGTCGATAGTACATTTGATGACCACTTATAAGGAGTGGGGAGTAGAGATCATGTAGGGGGCTGTAGACACTACCACACTTTGAGGACAATGTGGCCAGCTATCGGGGGAGTTATGGATGGCGCTTGCAGAGTGAGACACAACTGTGACAAGGGTTGATGCTTCTGAGTAGGCGTGTGATGCTCTTCAGAGCCATCTTAGTGACCTCCTGAGATAACTAACAGTCGTGATCCTGACAAGTGATCAATAGTTGCAACATGAGCTATACCAGGCACAAATGCAGATAGCCTCCCTGCATGGAGAGATCAGAGGGATACGCGTAGCCTTGTCTAGATCATAGAAACATTGCTCTAGATCTGTCTCCACTATACAACCTCTTCCTAGACCACAACAACAACTAGAGCTAGAGGGCTCGGGGAGCCACATGCCACATCCTTAGGGAGCTCCTATTTTGTACATCAGTTTTGTAGCCATGAGATATATAAATGTTTTGTAGATCTTTTTTGTATAGACATTGACACACATATTCAATAGCCACTCATTTTTTGACAATAGTGGCTCGATACACGTATATGAAATTTGATATATATATATATATATGAGATACTGGTTTCGATATCATGACATTGTGTACTTTTATGTGTATGCTTCTTTATTTTCATGTATGTTGATACTATGGATGTTATGTATGTTAATTAAATACAATGATGATCTAACTACCTTAAAAGATGTAATGTAATGCATGGATACATAGCATAGTACACATGTATGTATATTACACACACACACACGGTCTCATCATAACACAATTTTTTTTCATAATGTGTTAATGAATAATGCCAACATACGTAGTGCTACTACCCTTAAAGAGTGAACACCAGACACATGACATATTGGACACTACACAAAGTATTGATGGAGATGCATCACATTAATGGGTTCTTTTAAAGGCATCCCATCCATAAACGATAATCCATAGGTGCCCGAACAATACATGAAGATGATAATGTAAGGGCCTAACTAGTTAGGACTGAATTTCCCCCTTTGATCAGGTGACACATTTACATTTCTTTGATTCTCATAGAGAACTAGGTCACCCACCTTAAAAGTTATAGGTAGCACACTTTGATTATACTATCTTGATAACAATAATTGATAAGCTTTAAGATGATCGAGGGCTTGTAATTGATACTCATTGAGCATCTCTAACTGATGCAAATGATTAGCTCAGTAAGTCTCTTCGTCAATTACCCCTTTAAGGGAAACCCACAAAGATAAAATTTCCAACTCTAAAGGCATGATAGCTTTGGCATCATACACGAGGTTGTAAGGCATCATTCCTGTCTCCATATGAACACTCATGCAATAGGCCCACAAAGCATATGTTAACTAAATATGCCAATCCTTATTGTGTTTGTTAACTATTTTAAGAAGTATGAGCTCAAGAGTCTTATTAGATGCTTTTTCTTGGCCATTGGATTGAGGATAATAAGGTGTACAAAATCTATGTTGAATGTGGAACTTCTCTGTGAATTTCTTTACTTCCTTGTTCTTGAATGGTGTACCATTGTCAGAAACAAGTGTAGAAGGCAATCCAAAATGGGAAATAATGTTATTCAGAAGAAAACTAAAAATATCTTCAACATTATAGAGTGAAGTAGGATAGCTTCGACCCACTTTGTGAAGTTATCTGTAGTAGTAGTGATAAAGGTATGTCCTTTAGAAGGAGGTGATATTTTTCCAATAATATCCAACCCCCATTTTGCAAATGGCTACAGAGAGGTCTAGTTTTGTAACTCTTGTGCAAGTGCATGAATAAGATGACTATGCTACTGACATTGCGAGCACTTTTTAATGAAATCAAAGGAATCTTGTTCCATCATTTGATAAAAGTACCCCATGTGTATCAATTTCCTCACCAGGGATTTACCACCAAAGTGTCCACCACCAGAGCCTGAATGGGCTTCTTTAAGGGAAAGGGGTATCTCTTCTTTAGTGAGACATAGGAGAAGCAAGCCGTTATAAGATTTTTGATGGAGAACATAAGAAAAAATAACATAACTGGCTGAAAGCTTTCGTATACGAGTGTGATCATTTTTCATCACATCATTGGGAAAGTTTCTAGTCTTCAGGTAATTGTAAATATTAGAAAACCATTCTCCCGAGTCCACGTGAGAACACACAAAGGCATTGGATTCAGGTTGATCAAAAATAGTTGGGGTCTGAAGGACCTGAACCACGAAGTGGTATTCTTTCATATCCTCATCTGAAGGTACCAGGGAAGCAACTCTTGCCATGGCATCTGCATATCTATTCTT
Organism: Sequoia sempervirens; assembly: GCA_007258455.2. Taxonomy (NCBI): domain Eukaryota; kingdom Viridiplantae; phylum Streptophyta; class Pinopsida; order Cupressales; family Cupressaceae; genus Sequoia; species Sequoia sempervirens. Next base: position 51,658,923 of record VDFB02179234.1, read on the forward strand.
CCTCCTAGGGATACTGACCATCGTGAAAGAGGAGAAACATTTGAGCAAGGAAAAAGTGAGGTCTCGATACTGAGAAAAATTAATTTGCTTAGCTTGATAGGCTCCCATAATTTGATTAAAAATAAGCTTAGAATCACCCAACCCAAATACATAAGATTAAGTGAGGGTTTCAATAGATAGTCACTATTTAAGGGATTTTTATGACTGTTCTGAGAATTTGTGAAAGCGTACTGGAGAAAAGATATCCTTCACATGTGCAAAATATGATTTGAAACATTTTGGGATTTTTATAGACATCAATAGAGACTTTCGTTCCTAATTTCATCCTTTTTCATTAGATAAAACAAAAGTTATGCCATTTTCTGTGACTGCAAACCCTAGGACAACTTTCAGGTAGTTTTTACAAAAATGCTTGTAACTTATTCAAATGAAAATGAAAATCTACCAAATGAATTGAATTTGGAAGGTGATTCAATCCTATACAATATCCAATAAATTTTAGGTCATTAAATGCAATTTACAGTCTGTACCAAACAATTTTCTTGTTGTAAAACAGTAAAAATTTGGAAGTGGCAATCATTAATTGGATCATAACTTCCACAAAACATAATGGAATTTCATGAAAAAAAAAGAAAATAAATTATAACTCAATCCTCTAACATATTTAATCATGTGTAGGAAAAAATAGGGTTGTACAGATCCATACAATGTAAGAGAACAAACTGCTACCTAGGAAAATGCACAAAAAATAAGGGTTTCATTTATCAAAAATTCAAATACACAATGTTTCCTCATCCTTTCATCATCATTTCTAATTTTGAGGGTGCCCCCATATATATCCCAAACATTCCAACTTTCTTTAACCACCTTTTGATTAGTTTGTACATAAAGCATCATTTTGTCACTTTTTGCCAAAGTTGCTTGACAACTTTTGAGAAACTATGACAACTTTTACATTTTTTGAACAATGAACCCTATAACACTTCAAAATGGATCAATATGATCCCAAATGGTCATGAATGACCTTATTAGACTCCAAAGACACACAAACAACCAAAAACCAAAAATGACAACAAATCATGCCTATGAGGCTCCTGATGCCCCTGCATTAGATTTGCTTTGGATTTCCAACCCAAGGCTTGGAGTGCCTTCCCAACATCCAAAGATGTGTTTTTTCATATTCTATAAGATTTCACATAATATCATTTGTGCTAACCATCAAGTTTGCATGTGTTTCAAGGTCGATTAAATTGAACTCCTAGGTAATGTTAGGCTCTCTCTTAGCTATTTAACGATGTATTTTTTTCACATTTTGACAATGTTAAGAATTTCATCTTTAATTTCTTTTGTTTGTGTGTTCATTTTTTGTCAAAAACTATTGTTTGGTATTTTTTACTTTATTTTTTAACCATTCATTGAAATTTCAAATAAATTACATTTTTATAAACTAGACTCTATTCTACATATATTAAAAAAATGATTTTCAATTAGTTTTCAAAAATTATAGGGGTAGCACGGCCAAAATTTTGTTTTTGAGGATGTGATTCAAGCACAAACTGCTGCTCATAAACTCACAATGCAACATAGTCTATTGCAAATAAGAACGACTCATAAAATCCAAATAAATGCAAACACATTCAAATTTTTATTGCATTCAATCAAATTGAGACAATTACATAATTTTCTCAAAATAAAAAGGCTTCAAATATGCTCCACATGATCTTTCTATAGCTTCCTTTCACTACCCCAAAACTTCTCATTTCATTTCTCCAAAATTTCTGCACCTTTTCTCTTCAACTCCACATTACCCTCTCCTTTTTTTTGCATGAAGCTTCTAAAAACCCATCATATTCTATCCATCATTACTCCCTGATTATCATGAATCTTTCAAAACTCCAACAAGGGTTTTGTGCACCTCATTCTCATCTTTCTAGATCATTTTGAAATTTTTGATTTCATTACCGTATGAGAAACTTATGGCTATTTTACTGAGACCGTGTCTCATAGACACAACCCCAAACCATCTTCCTCTCTCCTGCCACCAAACTTCCATAATGCTCCTTTATTCCTTCTTGAATGTGGGTTTTCTCTTTTTGGCTTGAGAATTCAATGGAATTCAAAAAAAATCTTCCCTCTTTACACCCACTTTCTCCATTCCATTACTGCCCATAATTCCAATCTTCCAACAAGATGCGATTTCAAAATTTCTGAATGGAGTTATAATATTACAATAAATGTCCACACAAGCTTGGACATGGAAGTTTTCCCTTTTTGAAAAATTAACACTTTTCAAACATTTTTTAAACAATTACAAAGTGAATCAATTAATTAATTGATTCTTCACAATCCCTATATCAAACCTTACTACACTAGAGGAGTTGAGCAATAAAATAATAGTGCCTACAACCAAAAATCAAAACAAAACACAAGCACAAAATGCTAAAATATTTTTTGGTTGTGTAGGATTGTTGGGTACCCCTAGATGCTCCTGCATCAAACACCTGGGGTTGAAATTTTGTGAGCATATGCTCACAAAAGTGGAGTTGAATGGTAGAACCATTCTTTCAAATTGCAAGCAATCTGCAGTGAACTCCGTCGCTGTCCAAAGTGCACATAAAGTCTTTTCTTCTTCCTCTTCTTCCAAAATTTTGCTGTAACTAGCTTCACTCTCCTCCAACTTTGCTTACCATTCTTCTCCTTTTTTGTGGGTTTTGAACCACTAAATTCTAACCACCTCCACCAAATTCCCTCATCATACACATCAACACTAGCAACATACACACACAAATCTTCCCCTACAGCTTCTACATATAAATTTGCAACCCCTGAATACCAATCTATTATTACAAATTACTTCTTCATATCTACTAACTTCTCACTTCTCTCCACAACATCTAAATTAATTTATTCATCACACAATGTTGAAAAATAAAAAATTACCTCTTCATCAATTTGATGCTCCATGTCCACCTACCTGTCCTCATTATTCTCTTTCTCTACTGCTGCAACTTCTACCTCATCATCATTTGCTACAATTTCGTTCACTCAGGAGTCTGCGCTTTCATTATTCTCAAGTTTCTCATTTGATCTGAACATCTCCTCTATCTTCATGATATCCTCTACAAGCAATGAATCTTCTTCATTTACAAATCTTTGTATTGTCATCCTTCTCTCTTGGGCTGCAACACTTATTTTCTCTGCTCTTCTTCTCATTGTCATATTTCTTCTTCTCACTTTTCTTCACCAATATCCTATCATCTTTACTAATATTCTTCTTCAAGTTTTATACACTCATCTTGATGTTTCTCACTTCCTCATGAACCATTTGTTCCATCTTCTCAAACTTCTCATTTTCTATCTTCTCCCAATATTGTTCCCAAAATAATATTCTCATGAGTCTCCTTATGACCCATCCCATATTGTGTGCTGCAATATCACTTCAAATCACATGCTCTGCATTTTTATGACTTGTCCCTCTCAACTCTCAATTGTTCAGGACTCCTCGCACAGCTACAAAAATTCATTCGAGCTTTGAAACAACTTCAATCCTCACCCACAAATCTTGGTATAAGCTACCTCACATTCAATGCTCTACTTATGCACTTAGAACCTCTAGGTCTGATACCATTTGATGCAAGCACAAAATACTTCTCACAAACTCACAAAGCAACATAGTCTCTATTGAAAATAATAACAACTCATAAAACCCAAAGAAATGCAAACACTCAAATTTTTATTGCATTCAATCAAATTGAGACAATTACATAATTTTCTCAAAATAAAAAGGCTTCAAATCTGCTCCAAATGATCTTCCTATAGCTTCCTTTCGCTGCCCCAAAATTTCTCATTTCCTTTCTCCAAAATTTTTGCACCTTTTCTCTTCAACTCCACATTGCCCTCTCCTTTTTTTTTTGCACAGATCTTCTAAAAACCCGTCATATTATGTCCATCACTACTCCATGATTATCATGAATCTTTTAAAATGACAACATAATTTTTGTGCACCTCATTCTCAACTTTCTGGATCATTTTGAAATTTTTGATTTTGTTACAGTATGAGAAAGTTATGGCTATTTTATTGAGACTGGGTCTCATAGGCACGACCCCAAACCATCTTCCTCTCCCCTGCCGTCAAACTTCCATAATGCTCCTTTATTCCTTCTTGAACGTGGGTTTTCTTTTTTTGGCTTGATAATTCAATGGCATTTAAAAAAAATCTTCCCACTTCACACCCACTTTCTCCATTCCATTAATGCCCATCATTCCAATCTTTGAGCAAGATGCGATTTCAAAATTTTCTAAATGGAGTTATAATATTACAATAAATGTCCACACAAGTTTGGACATGGAAGTTTTTCATTTTTGAAAAATTAACACTTTTCAAACATGTTTTAAACAGTTACAAAGTGAATCAATTAATTAATTGATTCTTCACAATCCCTACATCAAACCTTACTACGCTAGAGGATTTGAGCAATAAAATAATAGTGCGTGCAACCAAAAATCAAAACAAAACACAAGCATAAAATGTTAAAATATTTTTTGGTTGTGCAGGATTGTTGGTGTAACATCTAGAAAGTGTAGAAGAAATGTTAAAATCACACAACAATGCGATCTAAGCTCTAATGCAATCTAAGCTAAACAATAGAGAACAAATGAAAGCTAAAATGTAAATAAACTGAACAATCTCACCCAATATCTACGTAATTCCATGTATAACCTCGATTGCCCTTCTCCATTTTTCCATTGTAATAAAATTGCCCTCAGATTTCTCTTGTGAAAGTATAGCCTATGATAGTGATTTAGCAAAACATCGAAGATTCAAGATAATTGCTCCAAAAGTCATATGATTTCGAGAGAGATTGGAATGATGAAGGACAGATCAATTTATAGAAAATTGATCATTCGAATGACAGGCCAGGATCGAAAGATCGACATATGGTTGAGATCGACAAATTAGACATGCATTATGATAACTATTAGTAGCAACATGAGTGATAAAAACTAGAAATATAAATAAGGATTAAATAAATGATTTAATCTTCGAGTTAGGTATTTGAAAACAAAAGAATAGTCTTTGCATGACAAAGATAAAGATGGATTAAAACAACTCTCTGTTCGAATGCACGCACAAGATTTAATTAATTAAATAGGAATATTTAATTAATATGCATGTACACGCAATTGAGTTAGAACTAGATGACTGAATGATATGACAAATAGATTACTCGTGAAATCCATTCAAACACTAATCCAAAGTTAACTGACTGATTAAAATAGATGTCAAGTAAGAGTGAATACTTAGATAATTTGCACAATTATCTAAATATAGAAGAATGCATTAAAATAGAATTTATGAATTAAATAATTCATTTAATTCAAGATTTGATATTTGAAGAATAATTAAATAAATAAAATGATTTATTTAATTATAGTTCAAATATGATAGAGGTAAATTAAATAAGAATTTATTTAATTGAAGAAGAAGGATAAGGTTAATTAGTAACATAATTAAATAAAAAGCGTTTATTTAATTAATCAGATAGAATAAAGAAAAGTGTGAATTAATTAAATAATTAAGATTATTTAATTAATAGAAAAGTAAATATTAAGGTAAATTAATTAAATAAATAGATTTATTTAATTAATAAAGAAATGAAGAACTTTAGAGAACAATTAAATAATTGACATTATTTAATCATGACCATGGAAATACAAATTATGAAGACTATTGAAGTTGCAAGCTTAAACCAAATTTCGGTGTCTATAGTTGGGTACCCCTAGTGCTCTTGCATCAAGATGCGTCCACTTTGAAAATTAGTAAAAAATAAAATATTCATTAAAAAATATGAAAAAAATTGGGCAAAAATTACATGTTGTTAGCTAATTTCTCACCGAAGCGATTTTCAAAATGCCAAAAAAAGTTAACCTTTTGAGGGAGCCACAAAAGACACTATGTTATGTTTTTTTGACAAAAATAACACCAATTTTTGTGGCTCCCTTTTTTGAACCCCTTAATCTCTACTATTTAAAAAAAGTTAGTAGTTTAGAAAGTAGGCTCAGAGCACTACAAACATTGTTTTTGTTGCATCTTAAAATTTTGATTGTAACTATCCTCAATTTCTCATCCAAGGTCAGTATTTCTTGATTTCAGAAAAAAAGTGGCCACTTAAAACCCCTTTTTGGAACCCCATATTTTTGCACTTACCCCTAAGTTTTCACTTAAGGGGGGTGTTAGAGTAATCATTCATTAGCCAATAATTAGGCTAATTTCATTTCATGTACTTAAGCTAAAACTTAGGAGTGCTTTTTCCTTTTATTAGAGTGAGCTATTAGTAGACCATTTTGTCTCATCACATCTGGATTCAATGACACTTGTGATGATATAATCCATTTATCATTTAGGGTTTTCTCTTATAAGAACTTTACTTCATTGTATTTTTGAATCTTGAGGTTCATTCTATAAGTGCTTTCTTTTTGAGAAAATAACAAATCATTATTTGTAACTCTTGTACATGGAAGGTTTTCTTTTTTGTTGTTTGATCTTGTGTCTTGTTTGTTTTTCACAAATATAGCAATGATTACCATAGTGGAATAAAAAATAAAGGTAGAATTCAATGTCTATAGAATGTGGAATCCAAAAAAATTAAAAATAAATAAATAAAGAAATAAAGAAAAGAAAATAAAGCACCTTATTCAGTAAGGCTGATTCAAGGAATCTCTACTAAGGATATGGATGCCTAATCGGTAGTAGAGCTATAGGTAGAATGAAACTAGAGGAAACTCTATTTGGCCTATAGATTCCTGGTTAACAATGGAGCTATTTGTAGGTAATCAAAAGATACATGTATAAACGATACAAAATATCACATGTAAATAATATCTCTACCAAAATGAATCTTAGATTTATAAAAATTGGATATCTGAAGTTGTCAAAGTTAAGTTTTATAGAGGAAAGAAAGAAATGAATCAAACATACAAAATTGGATGAAAAATTGTGTATATCATTATAATATTAACTTATTCCAAATTTTGTATAAATTCCTTTCTAAGAAAAAGGATTCAAAATAGTAAAGAGAAAAATTGTCCTCTAGCGAAAAACAACTTCAATGACGCTTTGGGAAATTACCTTGGTGAAAACTTGGAAAATAGGTGCCTTGCATAAATAAGCACCATCTCCCATCTATCATAGAATCTTTAGATTTTCATTCACTCATAATAAAATAATTCACCCATTCATTTCATCCACTACATCCATCTTCTATCTATTTATTTCCTCCATCCATGTTCGTATCATAGCTTGTATTCAACGAGTATCTATCCCCATTAGTACTACTTGACACTATCATAAGGTTAGTTTGTCCTGCCTATATCATGGTAGTCTATCACATCAAAATATGGGCATATTCCTATACTTGTGGCATCAGATCAGGTTCTTGTATATTACCTTAAGGTTATTCTCAAAAAATCCAAAAACATCCATAACATCTCAAAAATCCAAAAATATTCAAAATATCTCAAAAATCCAAAAATATTCAAAATATCCTCAAAATTCGAAAACATCCAAAACATGTGAAAATCCAAAAACATCCAAATACAGTTAGAACTCCATAAAAAGGTCAAAAAATTCAAAAACCAAAACATTATTAGCCATCATGCACTAATATCCTAGTCCAATAATGGAACTATGAAGCCTCTATGCAGTTACATAGACAAGGCCATCTCTGATGAGCCCTTGAGGCATTGGTCTATCCCTTAGATCTACCCTTGGAAAACTAAAAAAATTAGAAAATTTGAAAACCAAAACATTTGGAAAACGTCATGCAAAACCCCAAAACAACCTCAAATATCCTCACAAACCCAAAACAACCTCATAACATTTGAAAAGTTAAAAGATTCATAAAACCTAAAATACCAAAAAAAAGCCTCAAAACATTTCAAAAAGTTAAAAACATTGAAAAACTTGGAAAATAAAATCACCCATCCCATCTCACTTTCACTCACAATAAAATTTCAAACATAATAATTGATTCACCTTTAGTCTTTGGTAATATAAATATAAATACTTGTGCAATAATTAAAACATTCATAAAACCTAAAATACCAAAAAACAACTTCAAATCATTTCAAAAAGTTAATTTTTTTGAAAAACTTGGAAAATAAAATCACCCATCCCATCTCACTTTCACTCACAATAAAATTTCAAACATAATAATTGATTCACCTTCAGTCTTTGGTAATATAAAATCACCCATCCTATCTCACGTTCACCCACAATAAAATTTCAAATGCATGATCCTATGTCTTAATCACAGTCAAACGTGTTGGTTAACACTCATATTAACTTCCTATCAAATAGTTAGAATCAACCAACATCCAATAGCATGTATTATGGATATATCTTTCCTACAATGGACATCATCATTGGAAATCACCCTAAAACAACATCCTTTGGCAAGAGATATGAATAACATTGATAGTCTGTTCACTTTGATCTTTTGTTAGGATTTATCTTATTGGTCCATTTTGATGATCTCTCAATTATCTCTACAAAATAATTAAGAGAGAAAGGAATGGGGCATAGATCATTACTTTTTGTTTGCTATGCTTTTTGGATATTCTTGTAATACAACCTTGGCAAATACTTGCCTTGCATGTGCAGGAATAGTCTCAAGTAAAACAATGGCTAGTTGACATATCAGGTTCATACTTTTTGTGTATTAGTCTTCTTACTTCAATGGCTTTATTATTTCACATGACCAAACAAGGTTTTCATATTTTAGGTATGAACAAGGATACTCCTATATGTTTGCAGAGTCAAAGTGTATGCATTAGATACAAATTCACCCTACTTCTTCATACCTTGGGGCATCTTGTCTATTTGCTATATAAAAAATAAGGATTTCTATGATGAAATTGAGCCTAATCTGAGGAGAAAAGCAATATCATCTATCCTATTTCATCACATATCCAAAAAAATCTTGAATAATTATAGGTTTTTTGGAAAATGAATTAATCTCAATAAAAATGCTAATCTATCCATCTCATTCTTCTAATTCTATCCATGCTAACATTTCCATCTTGGTATAATGACATACAACAATATTAATAATATATATAAATGCATCCACCTTGCATCCACAAACCATCAACATACATCTCATATCATACATCCTACATAATCATCACCTATCATATGAAAAGATAATTTTTTTTTTATCCATATCATTACATTGCATCCATCCTACATCCACATATCATTAGACACTTACATATACACATGCATTCATATCATATCATAAGAATAATAAAGGAAATAACCATCATCCATGATAAAAGCATGTAGTTCAACATCCCATAAACATTTTCATCCATACATAACATCCATAATGCATCCATAAGCATAACATACATCATATAAGACCATAAGCATGAAATAAGACAACATCATATATAAACATTGCACCATTTATCATCTCATATATATCAAAAAATGAATGTCATGATACATATCAAAGTGTGTGATATATATATATATATATATATATATATATATATATATATATATATATATATATATATATATATATATATATATATATATGAGGCTCTCCATAGCCAATGAATGAGTATATACATCATAATCATGTATACATCGATTATATGGATACAAAAATATTTATATACATAAGAAACTATCCTCTGCTCCCCTGAATGAGAGATGGATGATGTGGTGGTGATCGATGTTGACCACCTGAGAGACCTTGTCCAACTAAGGGACTGTGTCCTCTAGAATAGCCCACTAAGCCTTCCACTGATCTGATAGGCCCCATAGCACTCTTACGTGAATAATTTGGCTGTCTCCTATGTGCTGGAACTTGCATGTGGTACACTGTCTTGTAATAGGTAGCCTCATCCTATATTGCTATGAGGTCTTGGGCATACCTAGCAAGTGGAACTATCTCTCCCTAGGCTTGAGCTCCAGCCTCCAACTATATTCTTCACATAGTCTCCTATCCCAACTGCACCTCTAGTTGTTACCTATGGGTAGCCTTGACGTCCAACTATGCTGGGAGCTGATCTCACTCTTGTCTATACCTATCTCTCTTGGTAGGCTTGGTCCTGCTCTACTATCCTCTGATCATTCTCCTTATGAGCTTGATTTGTCTTCTATGTGAGGACCTGTACCCTTTGATTTTCCTACCTTGGCACCAATGCCACCTAATGCTAACGTTGCACCTAAGGTGGTGGCCCATATGGTGGCCCTAGTGGTACCTGTGCTAGGATATGTCCTTGTCCTCTACCACCTTAGCCTTGGTGTCTTTGACCCCTTGCACCTCCACCTGTCAGATCTATAAGTCTCATGGGTCTATAACCTGTAAACCATGCATCATAACTTGGTGTAGTCCTAGTGATCATTTGGACCTCCTACATATACCCAAGGAACTAGAGCCAAGTGATCAAAATTTGTAATGCCCATTTGAGGTGCCACTATTGGACCCCACTCTCTGCCCTCCCTATGGGTATGGGAAAAGAAAGAAACATAGTCATTTGTGGGGACATCTTGTTGCTCCTTGAATTGTCATCATAGACCCTCTCTATTATGTGCAGATTGCGACTAAGGAGCCATCAAGTCTGTCATGTGTATGATAGCTGCTTCTGATCCTCCTCCTAGGCCTCTACACCTAGTCAAGGTCTCCAATGAGCTACACTATCATGACCCATATGATGATGTGTGAGCATATTATTATAACCATAAGAAAAGGGCTCTCTTGGTATTCGATCTTGGTGAATATCTCTGACTAGCCTTAGCATGAAAACGTGCTCCCAAGCCCAGATATGTAGCAAAGTAGACCCCACAGAAATGCTAGTGGCATCCCTGTATACAACCTGGTGCATGCCATGGTATAAGTGTGCAAGGATGCAGGGACCCTAAGAAAAGATAACACTGCCATCTATAATCCTCTCCAATACTCTACCCCATTTGGTGCTAAATAGTGTAGACACCTAAAAATGACCTAGGCCTGCAAGCTTCATTTTTACCACTTTTCGTCCTAGCATAATTATGACATTTTAATTATTTTCCTAACCCATCTTCAACTATTAATTAAATAATTCACAATTATTTAATTAATTTAGGGTCTTCTATTCTTCCTGATTATTAAATAAATAAATCATATTTATTTAATGCGTCACTAATTATCTAAAGTCAACTCATAATTAAATAAAGTTCTCATTTTATTTAATTAATTTGTCATTAATGTCCTCCTGATTATCAAATAAATATATTTTAATATATTTATTCAATATGTCACTAATTCCTAAATCCTCTCTTTTAATTAAATAGATTTGATAATTTATTTAATTAATTAACCACTTCTTCTAAATTAAATAATTATTTTTAATTATTTAATTGTCGTATGTGACACTTCTTTATTTTTAAATAAAGCAATTTATTAAAAAATATCTCACATAGTTAACTGATTCTTCTTTTAGTAATTAATTTCAAAAATCAATTCCTCATCTCACAAAATCCAAATTTTGAATTAATTTAATTCAAAATGGAAATATTCTTCTTCAAATCAAGTAATTTCTAAAATTACTGATTTTCTAAAATCCCATCTTCTTGTCTTTTGATTTTTGCTAATTCCATCTCAACTGTCACATTTATCTTTAATTTAATTTATTTAATTAAATCTTATTCACACATTTGGGCATTTTTCCCTAACCCTAATTGAGAGTTGCCATTTCGAATCTTAACCATTGATTCTAGGGCATTTCTCAATCTCTCAATCTCATCCGTCCGTTCAAAATGGCATTTTCTATAAAATGCCATTTTCCTCTCATTTTCGCATTAGACAATATTTTAGACATTAGATGCATAGAGATTCTACAAACATTGCAGCATTTGTCATCTTACTTCATTCAGTCTTGGCATATTTAGGCATAGGTATTTCAATTATATTGTCATAGGCATTAGGCATTTAGACTTTGATCAAATCCTTCAAAGCTTGGTGTAGGACTTAGACTTGTATTTTAAGATTGCTCGCATATCAAATATGAGGGCAACACATCAACCAACAAGCTAGAAGGTGTTACAAAAGTGAAGCATGGAAGACTCGGCGGTTTACAGGTATAATCATTCTTTGTTTTAACTTCCATTGTGTTTTGTAATTGCTTTGGGTTTATTTTATATGCTTTATTGATTGAATCTAATGCTTAAAATTTACCCTCAGTTACATTGGTGAACCCGACATTCTATAGAAATATTTGTGTTTTTCTTTTTTGTTTTCACTGTTTTGTAGGTTATAGCCAAGAAGTCATACAAAATCCCGTCACCTTCTTCTGAGCACAGAAAAATGGGTGAATAAAATTGTTTAAATTTTTTTGGGTTTTTGTAGATCTCGGTCTTAGCTTTCCAGAACTTCAAACGGTTTGAAATTTCATTAAGATTTGAGAAAGTTATGGCCATTTTAGTGATCGTGGTTTTTTAAGTTTTAGCTGTTAAAACCTGAGTCTTCTTTTGTTTATAACACTTTTGTTTTGCAGGATTTTGTAAAATGTTTTCTAGGTTTTGAAGGTCTATATCTTAGCTTTCCATAGATATCTACGCTTTAAAATTTTGTTAAATTTTGAGAAAGTTATCGCTGTTTTAATTTGCTGCTGTCATTAAATTTTTTTTATTATTTATTATTTTTTGGTTACTAATCCGGATTTGTAGCTTGTTGGCGGTTACTTTTTGTGGGTCGATGAAAAACACTAAAACTACTAACAGATTTTCTTGTAGGTTTGACCGTCAAAGACCAAACATCAAAACAATGTGCTTGCAATTTTTAGTAGTGTAACACACATTTCATTTTGGTGCAATTAAAACGAACCTCTATTTGATCATGTTTGAATGTGTTTGCAAAATGGTAGGCGAGTATGCTCTCACCTTGTGAAAACTCGGTGATCAGAAAACCAGACCCATTTTTATCTGTTTGTACCCTTCATGATTTGGTATATCGGAGTATCCTCTCCCCTTGCGCATTCATGCGATCCTGGGTGTAAGAGAAATAGTTATTGACTCTAGAACTTGGGCCTATTCTGGTGGGAAAAAGTACTCACCCCAGGATGTCAGACCGGTAGCACCCTAACACCGAGGGACTTCCAGTCGGTATATAAAAGTGGATTCTTGGGGAAAGCCCAAGAATCATGAGTATGGTTCCGACGAGATGGATCCGAAAGGGGACTCTCACTAAATGGATCATGCCCCACGAACGGAATGCCCAAATTAAAAACCTCTTGTTTTAGTGTCCAACCGTTCTATTGGCCATTGCTTGATATAGTGCAGGGTATAGTATCATGCCCGAAGACACTCACTACTAATCCCCTTGAGTAGAGATAGCAATTCTTGGGATGTCACTACCCAAAGAATCCAAATTTGGTGTGCTCGAATGACGTTAATGAGCCGTGGAGGGGAGCCAATGCCACCAAAATTCTAAGCTATCCGCTCTCGAGAAGGAAAGGTGTTTATCACCAATTCGGGGTATATCGGTGGGCTATATCAAGTATACAAACCCTTGGCCTATTGGCCTTTTTAGGATTGTACTTGTCTCATGTGCGCTTGCTTACAGTCAAAATATCGTGCTTGCAAGTGTTTTCTAGATACTGAAACAAATCAAACAATAGTTAAACATCTAGAAACAACCAAGTCAAACATTGGACCTTTTCTGACTCATTTCACAACATGAATATTCAATCTTCCATGAACATGCCATCTTCATCACAAAACATTTTTCATCCATTAATAAACAGAGACCAAAATGGATGAGTATGTGCAAAAGACTTAGAAGCTGTAGCGCAAAATCCTAATATAGTCTCCTTTGAAGAAAACTCAATCTTACGTGACCCTCAAAGGTATCTAGCCATGCTTTTAGACCAAGGGGCTAAGTTACCACAAGGATTTGACATAAATACTTTGCCACCTCCATCCGTCTATCCTCACAATCAACAGTCACTTGACACAAATTCTGCCATTAATTCACAACAAACGTCCACTTATCACCCTTATCCTAACCTTGACAAGGGAAGCCAACTATCAACTAGTCCATTTCATGTCTCCACATCATATGCTAGTCCTTCACCTATTAATCATGTCCAAGTCTTCATCCCTTATCAACCATCTACCAACTCATGTCAAGTCCCCACATCATATCATACCGACCGGTCCAAGTCTCCATGTCCTATTTCAATCAACCTTACACCAATCCAATGAAAGTCTCCATGTCATATCCTCGTCCTTCAATAATTAATCCAGTTCAAGACTCCATGACATATCTAGTCCAAGATTCCATGTCCTATCCTAGTCCTTCATATACTAGTCCAGTTCAAGTTCCCACATCCTATCCTAGTCCTTTGGTCATTAATCCTTTTCAAGTCACCCCCTCACAAGCCACATCTAGTCATGAAAATTCTATCATAGTCCAAAGTCAAATCCCATTTAATAAACTTGAGGATACATGTCAAAATGAAAGTCCAAAGCATGACCTTATAATGTCACCCTCATGTCAAGAACAAGGTAGTCCATCCCATGACCCTATCTCAAAGTTCATTCAAGATGTCCTTCCAAATAATCATGACATCCAAAACACACCTATCCTTAACAAAAATTCCATTTCCGATTATATCATCTACAACAACCCCATCTTTGACCAAGACCCTATTGTTGACCAAGAAATCCAAGACGATCCACTCCTTGACCTTTATGCCATTCATGATCAAACACTTTTTGACCTTCTAAAGGCCTCGACTATTGACACTTCCCACAATGAGACACTTGCCTCCATGAGACACATAGATGATATTCCTCTAGAACAAGAATCTTCCACTAAGGACATGCTTGCATATGATCAAGTTATAGCTAAAATCATTGGACTCTATGACACTAAACATAATGATGGCTTCGACATTGCCTTGGAAGCACCAACATAATCATCTGAACCTGACATGTCACATGATCAGACCAAAGATATCAGTCAAGAATATGTCCAACATGACAATGAAGCTAAGACACTTTATCAACTAGGGTCATCTATCTTTGTCAGAGTAGGCTTTCTTGCAGACGAAAATATTACAAGTGACAGTGTCCATAGACATCATGATGGGTTAGCATCTTGCTTTCAAAACAATAAATACCCCATTGCAAACAAAATCTTTCAAAGCATGCAATATCAAGGCAAAGGACTAGGCATACACGAGCAAGGCATTCTAGAACCAATACAACTTCAAGCAAATTACAGACATCAAGGTCTTGGCTATTCCTCAGACAACAAATCAAATGATGTCAGTGGTACCTCCTCAATACTAGGGGCAACTTTTTCAGATACAAATGTCAAAATGGAATCCATGAGAAATCCTTGTCATAAGATTGCTGCCAACACCCCATCCACCCACACCATAAACCATCATTCTATCATGAATCAACCTCCCCTTTGGGACCAACAAAAACAAAAGTCTTACAAGTCAAAAGATCAAAATCAAATGTCAAAGGCCATTGAATCAAACAAAATGACAAGTGGACAAATGAAATTAAAATGGATCCTAAAGAAAGATGGATCAAACAAAGACACCAAGTCAAATACAAAAGTCAATCATAATGTGGAGCCACAAGAAAAGAGGACTCCCACATACAACAAATGTCCACCTCCTTCAAAATGGTCATCAAACAAGGCATATAAAACTATTGGTTCCAAACACCATCCCTCCAAAATCTGTCATCCACCATCCTAAGTTTGGAAAATAAAAAGTCATTCATCCATATGTCCAAACAACCTTTCCACATCTACCATCATCTGTCATAATCCTACATCTCGCCTAAACTCCAAAAATCCCATTTCACAAATCTGTCACATCATGGCAACAACTCTTTACCACAAGGACTCTCATGGCACTCTATTGTGATGTGCATATTTTGATAAGGCCAACTCTAGTATCAGAAAGGATCACAATGACATCGATCAGTTGTATACAAGTGCTACGATCTTGACAAGACAACTCCTTCAGCAAGGTCATTATTGGCATATCATGGCACCAATCTCTACATTGATATCATTAGTGGATTCAGAATAGTCAGTGGTAATCTAAAGCATCCAGGCTATCCACAATATCAAAAATACAAAAAAAAGCACAAAAAAATTGAAAAATGTAAAAATCGTCACCCTGATGAAAACCTGGCAAACAGGCGTCTTGGTGACACCAAAAAAATAAAAAAGTCAAGAAAATAGTAAAGAGAAAATTTCATCCAATGGTGAAAACCTAGCCAAGCGCCTCTGGATAAGTACCATGATGAAAACCGGCAAACGATCATGTGTAAAATAAATCGTCTATGTGGACTTTTACACTTGGGGGCAAGTCGTCTCATTTTCCCATGCCTTCCTCATGACATTGACGTTCATCTAAGCCCTATCATTTCCATGCTTTTTTTACCTTAGTCTTGACATAAAACTGGCACACATAAATCATGCTTTGGGAAAAATATTGACATGTCTATCCTTCGGTCATACACGATTCATGAAACATCATGTCATTGACCGTCATAGTCTTATTGTCCTTATACGACATAGTCCTTGAAAATCATATGACAATTCCCTTAGTCTCATGTCTCCCGTCCTTTACCAAGGCCACCCCCTATCTTTTCATGTTTGTCACCTGTCTTGGCTTTCCCTTGTCAAACGGTCTAAGGATACTCCGTTATCCCATCTAGCACTAACCAAGTCATTCCAAATGCAATGAGTGTTCATCCATACAAGCACATTATCCAAAATTTTAATTGACTACATTCCTAGCCCGACTGTAGACCACCATACTTTCGTCACATTATCGTCATCGTCCTCACGTTGTTTTGGGATGCGTCCTTCCCAAGTCAAACAGCGTTGTCATCACATGTCAATGGGTATTCAGCTTGACTAGGGGCACAATCATATTTGTCCTTGGATTCCCATGTGTAGGCATCAGTCATATGCATTTTTCACGATCCTCTTAAACGTCAAAATCCAAAAAAATCATAAAATGTCCTAAAGAAAGACAAAAAAATCATAAAATGTCCTGAAGAAAGACCAAAAAATCATAAAATGTCCTGAAGAAATACCTAAAAATCATAAAAAGTCCTAAAAAAAGACAAAAAAAATGGCAAAAAGTCCTAAAAAGACCAAAAACATCATAAAATGTCCTAAAGAAAGACCAAAAACATCATAAAATGTCACGAAGAAAGACCTAAAAATCATAAAAGCGTCCTAAAGAAAAACACAAAACATCCAAATCAATGTCAAAATCCTAAAATGGAGTCAAAGTCGATCATGCCGTCAGTCCATGTCATTGTCGAACTCACGTTGTCTCTGCATATTTGCTATGTAGGCAAGGCCATCAGTCGATGAGTCCTCGAGACATTAGGTCAGTCCTTTTAGGTTGGTCCAAATAAAATCATGACATTTGTCACAATTGCCACATCGGTCAAATAAGTCAGACGTAGTCAAACTCAGACACAAGACAGTCATTCGAAACGTCCATGTCAAAATTGGTCAAAAATCGGACAACCACGGTCAATCAATCATCCTGATCAACATCAATCAACTTGCCAAAACATATTAGTCAAAACAATGTCATCTCGTCACTCTTTGGTCCTCTTCAAGATGTGTCCTTCTTGGAGTTAGACCTCGTCAAAATGTCCTTTGCCTTTTTAGGATGTGTCCTTCCTGACAATAGGCCCCGTCAAACTGTCAACACCGTCAAATTGGAAAAACTCTTAAACTGTCAAAACTGTCAAACCGACAAGAAATCAATCTTTGGCAAACAAACATTGGCAAACAAAATAAAATGGTTGTTAATCTTTCTGGTCTATCTTGTCTTATCTTTTGACTATCTTGGCTATTTTGTCTTATATTTTTACTGTCTTGTCTTTTTGGTCATGTTACTAGCTACCTCGAGGATGTCCCATGAAGGATTTAGAGGTGCGATGACGTCTCCTGGCCTATTTTATTTTCTTTGACCGTTGTCCGTGGATTGTCTTGACAAAAAGACTGTGGTAACTTTGCCCTTAGTATGAGTTAGGACATTCCTTGTCTGTGACTATCTATTTTTCAAGTGGATGACCTTGCTCACCTTGGTCTACATCATATCATGGTGTTTGTTGTCCATTTGTGTCATTTTTACCTCCCAATGATGATTAAGAGCAATAAATATTAGTCCTATGGCAATGTTTTGAAGGATTTGGTCTAGGAACTAACATGCATATCTTTTTGTCTTGTCATCTTCTCTCTCCCATCTCATATAGGCATTGCATCCATATCATCATCCATATCTTTTGCACTAACATTTATTTGTCTCTTCATATTCTAGTCTCCTCATTAATTTCGAGAGCACACCCATGTTCTTGGAACCCGTCTTTCCTCTCGAGGGGGCATACTGTAACCCTCCTCGTCATTCTTCCTCATATTATTTTGCACTTGGGCATATTTTTGACTTATTTTCTTTGTCACAATGCAACATGCTACATTATGATAAAAAGGGGCAAATGTAGACACCTAAAAATGACCTAGGCCTGCAAGCTTCATTTTTACCACTTTTCATCCTAGCATAATTATGACACTTTAATTATGTTCCTAACCCATCTTCAACTATTAATTAAATAATTCACAATTATTTAATTAATTCAGGGTCTTCTATTCTTCCTGATTATTAAATAAATAAATCATATTTATTTAATGCGTCACTAATTATCTAAAGTCAACTCATAATTAAATAAAGTTCTCATTTTATTTAATTAATTTTTGTCATTAATGTCCTCCTGATTATCAAATAAATATATTTTAATATGTTTATTCAATATGTCACTAATTCCTAAATCCTCTCTTTTAATTAAATAGATTTGATAATTTATTTAATTAATTAACCACTTCTTCTAAATTAAATAATTATTTTTAATTATTTAATTGTCGTATGTGACACTTCTTTATTTTTAAATAAAGCAATTTATTTAAAAATATCTCACATAATTAATTGATTCTTCTTTTAGTAATTAATTTCAAAAATCAATTCCTCCTTATCTCACAAAATCCAAATTTTGAATTAATTTAATTCAAAATGGAAATATTCTTCTTCAAATTAAGTAATTTCTAAAATTACTGATTTTCTAAAATCCCATCTTCTTGTCTTTTGATTTTTGCTAATTCCATCTCAACTATCACATTTATCTTTGATTTAATTTATTTAATTAAATCTTATTCACACATTTGAGCATTTTGCCCTAACCCTAATTGAGAGTTTCCATTTTGAATCTTAAACATTGATTCTAGGGCATTTCTCAATCTCTCAATCTCATCTGTCCGTTCAAAATGGCATTTTCTATAAAATGCCATTTTCCTCTCATTTTCGCATTAGACAATATTTTAGACATTAGATGCATAGAGATTCTACAGACATTGCAACATTTGTCATCTTACTTCATTCAGTCTTGGCATATTTAGGCATAGACATTTCAATTATATTGTCATAGGCATTAGGCATTTAGACTTTGATCAAATCCTTCAAAGCTTGGTGTAGGAATTAGACTTGTATTTTTAGATTGCTCACATATCAAATATGAGGGCAACACATCAACCAACAAGCTAGAAGGTGTTACAAAAGTGAAGCATGGAAGACTCGGTGGTTTACAGGTATAATCATTCTTTGTTTTAACTTCCATTGTGTTTTGTAATTGCTTTGGGTTTATTTTATATGCTTTATTGATTGAATCTAATCCTTAAAATTTACCCTCAGTTACAAATAGATGAGATTTCCTATATGGAACAAGTCATCCCATGATGATGCTAGTTGTAACAAGTATCACGTCAAGAACCCTACCAACATAGGGATGCAAGTCTACTTGACCATCCTCAAGATGAATATGATCATCATTGAGAACCTACTCGAAAGCTACACGTCCTAGGGTATCCTCATACACCACCCGCTCACTGTGGATGGGAACTCTTGGGAACTCTCAGAATGCACCACATGTCCTCTAGGGTAACCGTGGCCTTTCCAATAGGAATGTGGAATGATTAAGTTTCTAAATGCCACCGCTCAATCATTATGATAATCAAGGCATAGTGCACTCAAACATCAGGCATGTAAGTAATATAGTACAATCCAACTATGTGGAGGAACTCAATCTCCTCAGGAGAAAATCTCCAACCTCTCCATAATCTGTGGCCAATGCTCTCGAGAAAGGAGTGCAACAAAGATGACCTACAAGCATGATGCTCACAATGTCAATGTTCTACAAATTTTGCAAAAATCCAAGTCAAAAATGCCTAAAAAACAAAAGTGAGCCTTTTTACAAAGGCGTCGCATTTTCATCCCACAAAAGTGTGGAAATTTTACAAAAGCGTCACTATATTTCAATAGCGTCACACTGGTATAAAAAGAAAAAGCATTGAATTTCATTCAGTGCATCAAGCTGAACCAATAAAAAACGTTGCTTTATTACAAAAGTGTCATGATATTTTCAAAGAATCAACACTATTGCAGATCCTCGATGCTTTTTTCAAAAGCATCGATTTGTGGTACACAAGTGTCAAAGTGTGTTTCAAAGCGTAAGAAAAATCTTGACACATTGTTTGTCCTACTTCTAGCCTACATTTCACTATCTAGAAATATGTGCAAATGAAGTTTTTTGGGGTATGTATCAAGGGTCCCGCATTAGCTGGCCATTGGAACTTGTAGACTTGATCTGCACCATGTATAGGAAGAGTTGCATGTGCCATTACATTAAGTGTTCCATAGGAAATCTAAATTGGATCTCTCTAAAGAAAAGTGTGCAAATGAGCTTGAAATTCACCCAAATTCACATATATGCATAGCCAAACCTAGGGTTTTATCCCTACAACTAAGTTTGATAGCTTCATATCATGTCTTGATCACATCATCATGGTACTAGGACTTATTTTTTGTCCTTTCTGTAGTAGAACCACTCCCGTGAATTTGTTGCGAACTTGACCCAAAAATATTTTTTGTTTGATCTCTTGAGGGGGCCGCACACTAGCATTCCTTCGTTCATTGGGGCATAGTGGGGCATCAAAAAAAGGATTTTTTTTAGATTTTGATGTAAGAAGTTTAGTTCTTCAAAGCAACACAATAGGTACCTCACTTCAAAGAGGGGAAAAATGTAGACACCTAGAAATGTCCTGAGTATATATTACACACTAAGATTTTTCTTACTAACACCATTTCTCTCTTAATTCACCTAGTTCTTCTATTTAATTAAATAATGTCCAATTATTTAGTTAAATTCACCATTTTGAGGTGTGGAGAAAAAACTCATTTTGTAAGTAGTCTCTTATAAAAAGTTCTTGGCTCAGGGTTTCATGCATGTGGGCGGAGGAGGCCTGGTCCTCCTCCGCACTGGCTATCGATGGCGGCGTCCTTTCCATGGTGTGGGGTTTTGTTTTCTAGCTTCACTCATGTGAACTTGGCTGTTTACTGGTGGTGATTTATGGATGGGGTGTTAGACCCCTTGGATGGCGGCCTTAGCAATAAAATTGTTGCTCCAGTCAGGTAGGCGAAGTTGTTTAGAGACATCATGGTTAGAGACATGGTGGAATTTCTAGAAGGGGCCAAGTTCATGGTGGAGGTAAGCGGTGGGCTCAACGATGGAGGGGGAAAAAGAGGTAAGTTTTCCTCTGAGCCCTCTAAGGTTGACATCGTTTCTTCAAATTCCATTGTGTAAGGCTTTGAGTGAAGAAGATTCAAAGCTTAAAAATGTGGGGATCTTTTTGGCCATCATGGAAATCAATAAGGTCTTGGTGAGGAAATATATGGATGCTTGGTTAGATGTTTGGGGAAAAAATTGGGTTTTCATTTTTCATACTCTAGAATGATCCAAAAAGGGATTTTTTTCATTTTTTCAAGAATCATGAAATGCAAAGTTGGGTGCTTAATAAACAAGGAAATCCTTGCTCTGGCGAACCCTAGGTGGGTAGTTATAAAGAATGTGCCCCCAAGAATTTAGAATTTCCTCCCTTTGTTGTTTGAACCATATGGGAGAATGCTCAGGATTGATAATACCAAATCAACTCTCCCACACAAGACATGAGGGCCTTAGTGTTTATCCTCTCGAGAGTTGATTTACTTGATATTTTCTTGCCCAAGCTCGATACTAGGAACACTGAGTGTTCCCTAGAGGTGTTTGGTGATCTAAACACCTACTACCTATGTCGAAGGGAGGGGAACGTAAGGAGAAACTGCTCGTTACATTCAAAAAGTTGTAATGGCTTGAAGAAAAAATCAGAAAAAAAAAAGTGAAAATCCCAACAAAGTGGAGGGTGGTAGCGGTGGCTTCACCGGCTCCATGGGTGAGGGTGGTGGAACTATAAGCTAGGATAACCTTGATAGCCTGTGTAGATTGAACATCCCCAATGAAACCCAGGAGGGTGGAGGTAGGGGAGGTAAACCATGGAGGGAATTTTGAGCAAAGGCTTCGATAATATGGGCATCCCTGAGAAAAACCTTGAGCCCAACATTGTAAGGGAGGAACATCTAGAAAAAAACTTGGAAGAAAATACTAAAACCCCTGAATCTCTAATGGGGGATGAAATCTTTGAATTCTATGATAGAAGTTTGGAGATACATGAAGATAGTGAGTTTGATAATATGTAAATGAATCCGCCCAGTGACTCCTATGAAGATGAAAGAACTGATTATAGTAGTGGTGATTAGGTGGAGGAAGAATTTTGGGAAGAGGGTTCTTTGGCCCCCCTAGGTGGCCCACTCGCCTTTTTAGGAATACCAACAATTGAAACCCCAAACATAAAACACCTAGAAGCCACCCCTGTAAACAACCAAGAAACCCTTGGTAATAAGGGATTTAAGAAGAACAACTAGTAGCTAGTGCTGAATATGCTTAAAAATGGTTGTAAATATAAGGAGTTGCAAGGAAAGGGGGAACCAAAGGAGAAAACTTATATCGTCAAAATTTTTAGATTGCATAAGGTGGAAAACAAAAAAGAGGAAAAACTAGCTAGTATGGATAAATCAACTAATGTAAAGGATATTATCATTTCTTTTGAATCCAACATTCAACCCACTCGTACTCTATCAGGTGCCACTGATGGATTGGATATAGGTCAAATTTCTGTGGTGGAAGGGAAAGAAACAAAAACTTTCCCACTTGCCCCTTGTACTTAATGCACTGATGATACGTCAGTGGGTAGTGGAGTGTTGGTGGTGGAAGATGTCAAGTAGGCATAGAATTTTCCCCACCTGCATTAAAAACAAACCTAAAGGAAGTGGGTGAACCAAAAACTTCCCATGATTTCTAGACTACCCAAAGTAGCATTGACCCCCATGTGGATAGTGCAATTCCAAATTGTGTACAAGATATGACTCCTAAGGGAGTCACTGAGGGGCAGACTATCTCCAAACTTGACAAGACTCATAGGCCAAGGGGGAGGACAAGGAAAGATACAGATACAATAATCCCAATAGGGAAAGGGAACTTGAAAGTCCTTCCTCATACAGAGAGGAAAAAGAGAAGCACAATCATCCAAAGCGCGATAACTATAAAGGTGCAAGTTGAGCCTAAGGTGGCAAAATACATTGAAAATTATAGAGCAGATAAAGATACCCCCAACATCTCATATATAACAATGAGACTTAATTGCCTCTCATGGAACATCAAGGGATTGGAATCTCCTGATAGAAAGAAGATAGAATATTTTTAAACCAATGCAAGGATAAAGATGTTGTGCTACTATAGGAGCTTAAGTTTGTGGGATTTTCCCTTGAAACTAGTCTCAAATTTGATTGGAGGGGGGCTGCACACTTTACTACCTAGCATGAGAAGAGGTGGTCTAGATCACCTTGCAAAAGGATGGCCATTCATTTGAGGTGTGTTCAATATATTCCCCAAATGAGCATGGGGACATAATCAAGCTGTGGAAGTGGATTTGTGATCTTGGTGATGTGCCATGGATTATGGGAGGGGACTTCAATATGATTGAAAACTAAGAGGAAAAACATGGGGGATTGGGAATGGATTGGAAGGGCTTGACGATAAGTTTTTTTGGCTAAAAATTAAATCCAAACCGAGCTTGGTCGACCCCATAGGAGGAGGGAAAAAGGACTGCCCCAACGTTTGGTACACATGATGTAATGCCCAAAAGGGTAATAGGAGAATCTACTGCCAGTCAGATCAGTTTTACCTCAATAAAGATCACTTCATACATGACTTACTAAGGGATGATTGCAAGGTGGAAGTCCACCCATACACACTCTTAGACCATCATCTTGTAAAACTAAGGCTACTCCTAAACAAGGGGAAAAAGTGTGGCAGGAAAAAAAGGGGGCTTCCTCCTTAACACAAAGTTGCTGCATGACAGTGATTGTGTGGCTACAGTTAAATCACTCAAGAACATAAATCTATGGATGCATAATGGGTTGAGTGCCATTGAGAGATGGGAGATGAATACAAAATGTTGGAAATATTTGTTCCAATTTATTGGCAAGAAAAATGCTCTTGACATGAGGAGAAAGGAGGGGTTGCTCCAAGAGAAGCTGTTGCAGGTTGAAGCAGACCTACAAAAAGAGTCAGAGAATGAAGTCCTTGGGAATAAATATAGAACTGTCAAGGATTCCCTGAGAATATTGTAGAATTTAAAAATCCAAGGGCTTAAGATAAGATCCAAGTTAAATTGGATTGAGTGTGGTGATAGAGGCTCAAAATTTTTCTTCAGGTTTCTAAAGGATAAGAATATCAAAGAACACATTGAGTAGGTTCCAATTGATGGGAATCCTTTCACAGATCAAGAGGATATTAAAGGCCTTTTTTTTTAGCTTCTATAAGAATCTATTCACTTCATAAAGAAATGGGAAGGGCTGCTCCATTGTAAGAGAGGCAATAAAAGCTATCATCCCGAAAAAGATAGAGGGGAAAGACACAACTGAACTAAGCAAAGACATCTCCAAAGGAGTCACCTGGAGAAGATGGTATCCTTGCCAAGTTATACAAGGTCTTCAATGATTGGATAGTGGATTATTTTTTCCTATTATATAAGGAGGCCCTAGAAAAAGGATCTATAGGAAGAGATATAAACAAAGGCATAATAAAAATGCTGCCCAAGGAAGGTGACAAAACACAGATCAAGAATTGGAGGCCAATAACCTTGTTGAATGTGTCCTAAAAAATCCTTGCTAAGGTATTAGCAAAAATACTGGTTAATATTCTACCAAGATTTATTAACAACACCCAAACTAGGTTCATTAAAGGTAGGTATATCCTTGAAAATTTAATTACAAGCTGGGAAGCAATGGAGTGCATAAGGGTATCAAACTAGGAAGCGACAATGGTGCTGCTTGAATTTGAGAAGGCCTATGACAGGGTTGAATGGGCCTTCATCAAGATGATGTTGGAGGCCTTTGGCTTCTTGGAAACCTTTTGTAATATGGTGGTCACTCTCTTCAAGGATGCAATAACTCAAGTGGATGTTAATGGCTCCCTTATAGAGGAATTTTTGCTGGAAAAGTCAATCAGGTAGGGGTGTCCCTTAGCCCCGAACCTATTTGTGATTACTTCTGATGCCCTACATTCTTGGAATATGTGTCTCAATCTCATAGGCTGAAACCTCTGAAAGAGCCAAGTCGGTGTGACATCCATATTGTCTGGCCGACTAGCAGCTTTGGAACCTTGTGAAATGTTTAGGTCACCGAGACCTTGTTACTATCATGCCAACTGAAGCTATCATTGTAACTTGTGGTGTTTGGTGTAACCCTCTACCGAGTGGGTTGGTCTGGCCAACATGCCATTCTTATCGGATGTCGGGGAGACTCTGGGCGACAAGCGGTGTCGGGGAGATTCATAGCGACTGGAGTCATTGGAGTAACTCATATGCTTCGGTATGAAGTCTTATCGATATGGAAAGTCTCGTCTATAGTGATGAACTCAGAGTCATCAGAGTAACACATAAGGGTTGGGTAAGAACTCTTGGCGATGGGTGTTTGTCTCACCGATGTTGTGGGATGTTGTCGGTATGACTCCTGGCAAAGAATGATCTTGGGGTGACTTGAAGACTTCGGTATTACCTCTCAGTGATAGCGGTAAGTCTTGCTGACGATTGTTTGTTTCGGTATGACTGGAAGGATCAATGTGATCTCTTGGCGAGTAGCGATTGTCTCGCCGATGAGAATGCTAAGGTCGATGTGACTTGTGAACTTCGGTGTGATCTCTTGGAGAATGGTGATAGTCTTGCCGATGATAATGCTGAAGTCGATGTTACTTGTGAACTCGATATAATGTCTTGTCGATGGTCAAGAATATTGGCGATAATGATAATCAGGTCTTGTGGCATCAGGGAGACACGGTTAGTGCCTCTCCAACATGCGAATACATTTTGAATGCCTTTGACCAAGTGATGACTATCCTATGTGGTGAGTTTATGACCAATCAGAGAAGCCGAATGGGAACCGTTGGAAGTTAGTCTGTTGAGGCAGTTCTGTGTGGAAGTTCAACAGACCAGTGACGACATGAATATATTCTGGAATTGCAGATGATGTTCGGTTCGATGATCAGTTGGACGAATGGTTGGATGAATAGCTCGATGAGTGATCAGTGAATTCGATTATGAGAGCATTGAATCTTGAATGTTCTGTACAAGGTTGATCAAGGATTATGCTGTTGTAAATTGACATCAGAAAGATAAGTCTGATCTCTGTAAGTAATTTCCATTACTGTAATACAAAGGGGCTTTTCTTGGTGTGGTGGGTTTTTTCTCTTGTAAGGGTTTTCCCACGTAAATCTAGTGTTCATATGTGTATGATTATTTCTCTGTTTCTATTATTGCTTTCAAGTGATGAATAATTGGACTGTAATTGAAAATTTAAAAGTATCTCTGCATTCTTCCCTAAGGTTTTGACGTTAGGAGAGTTGTTTCCGCACCTTAGCTTTCCTTACAAGTGGTATCAGAGCCTGGCCAGTTGTGTTATCCTTGTGGGTACGTTGGGTTTTTTGTGTTAATTTCTATTCAGTGGGAGTCTTGTAGAAGTTTGGTAATTCGAATTACAGGTTAAGATGGCAAGCACGTCAGGAAAGATTGAAATTGAGAAAATCAATGGCAACAATTTTGAGTTGTGGAAACTTAAAATGGAAGATCTATTGGTTGATCGTGATCTTTGGATTTTTGTGTCTAGAACAAATCCCACAGGCATGAAGCAAGAAGATTGGGACTATGCAGATAGAAAATCAAAGGTGATAAGGCTTTGTTTAGAGACTCTATTCTTTTGAATGTTCATGAAGAAAAACTGCATCTTCCTTGTGGAAAAATTTGGGAAGCTATTTATCGAGGAAAGTCCTTGGTGAATAAATTATTCTTGAGGAAGAAGTTGTACTCTTTGAGAATGTAGGGAGAAGTCATTGTTGCGATCATTTGAATGCATTCAACATCTTGATTGCATAGTTAACATCTGTTGGTGTGAAGATTGATGAAGAGATCGATGTATGTTGTTATTATGTTCTTTGCCAGATTCTTGGGATCACCTGGTGATGGCTATTAGAGATCTGACATCCACTTTTAAGATGGAAGATATTTGTTGCTTCTTTGTTATTAGAAAGATGAAAATATTCTGAGATGGTGAAGGAGGCTCTTGCTGTTAGAGGCAGATCAATAGAAAAAGGCAAGAAGAAGGACAAGAAGTCCAAATCCAAATTAGAGGGGAGATCAAAGTCTCCTGGAAAGAAGTCAAAGGTGAAGTGTTGGAATTGTGGGCAACCTGGTCATGTTCGAAAGGATTGTAAAGAGGAGAAAAAGAAGAAGAAGTATTCTTCTGACAATGATTCTTCTCAGAGTGATGCAGATGCCTTCATTGCAACCTTGGCTACACAGGCATTAGATGATGTCTGGCTGATAGATTTTGGAGCATCTTTCCACATGACATCTCATAGAGACTGGTTCATGAAGTATGAAAACTATGATGGTGGAAAGGTGTATTTGTCAAGTGATTCATCTTTGGAAATTTTTGGCTGTGGGAGAGTTAGAATATAATTCCCTGATGGAAGAGTGAAGGGAATCAATGATGTTATGCACATACCAGGTCTGGCTCGAAATCTAATTTTTGTTAGTAAGCTGAATGATATTGGAGTGCAAGTCATGTTCTTTGAAAATGGCTGTAAGATGACTAGAGGCTCAATGGTGCTAGCAAGGGTTGCTCGTATTGGTACCTTGTATAAGCTGGATGCACATGCTGTTCAATGTAATAGTGTCTCTGTAAAGTCACAGAAGGCTACTCATGGAGGAAAAGAGGAAAAAGTTCCCAATGGTGTAAACTTTATGGAAGTTAAACTTCTAGCAGAAAAGACTATGCTCTAGCATCATAGGCTAGGCCACATTGGTGAGAAAGGTTTAAAAACCTTGAAGAATAAAAACCTGTTTGAGGGGCTTGAAGATTGTAACCTCAAATTTGAATTTTGTGAACATTGTATATATGGTAAACAACACCGTGTTTCATTTTATTCCAGTCCTCACAAATATTCTGGTTTGCTTGATTATATACATTATGATGTTTTTGGTCTAATGAATGTTCCTTCTTTGTCTAATTCAAGGTACTATGTATCGTTCATTGATGATTATTCGAGACATTTGTTTATTTTTTGAAAAGTAAATCAGAAGTGTTTAGTCAGTTTAAGGAATTTAAGAACCTTGTAGAAAATCAGACTAGAAGAAGAATAAAATGTTTAAGGACTGATAATGGTGGTGAATTTTGTTTTGATGATTTTGAGAGGTACTGTAAAGATCATGGGATTAAAAGACATAAAACTACACCTTATACTCTGCAACAAAATGGAGTTGCAGAAAGGTTCAACAGGACAGTGATGGAAAGAGCACGAAGTATGCTGAGCAGTGCTAGCTTGGAGGAGAAGTTCTGGGCTGAGGCAGTTGCTACAACATGTTACTTGATAAATCATTCTCCTAATTCTGCTCTTTTTGAGAAAACACCTTTGGAAGCATGGTCTGGTAAGAAGCCCTCTCTGAGACAGATTCGTGTTTTTGGCTATGAGGCATATGCACATGTGCCGTATGAGAAAAGATCTAAATTGGAGAACAAGGCTATCAAATGTATTTTTATTGGCTATAGTGCTGGCATAAAAGGATACAAGCTTTGGAATCCTGATACGAAGAAGGTTCTATACAACAGAAGTGTTATCTTTTGTGAGCTAAAGCCTTCTACTTTGGATCTGCAGTTAGAGACAAAATCAGAAAACAAAAAGGATGTAGTTGAAATTCCTCCGACACCAGATAAAGAGGAATTGAAAATTTAAAATGTACCTAAAATTGAGGAGAGCTCAAGTAGTTCTGAGAGTTCTGATGAAGAAGAACAACCTCTGCCTCAACAAGTGAGGAGGTTAACTCGTGAAAGAAATCAACCTGATAGGTATGGGTTTTCTTTGATAGATTCTACTTGTGCCTATGCTTTAATTTCTAGCACTGATGAACCTAGGACTGTGAAAGAGGAATTTAGAATGTCTGATTCAAACTCTTGGTTGGAAGCCATGAATGAAGAAATGGCATCATTAGAAAAGAATGATACTTGGAGTTTGGTGCCCTTGCCTAAAGGCAGAAAAGCTATGGGATACAAATGGGTATTTAAAAAGACAATAGGTCTGGATGGCAGTGTGAAAAAATATAAGGCGAGGTTGGTTGCGAAGGGTTATTCCCAGGTAGAGGGAATTGATTATGGGGAAATTTTTTCTCTTGTAGCTAAGCTGATGTCCATTAGATTTCTTTTGTCCCTTGCAACAGCATATGACTTAGAGATTGAACAGATGGATGTAGAAGACAACATTTCTTCATGGTGATGATCTTGAAGAAAGAGATTTATATGTCCCAGCTTGAGCACTTTGTGGAAAAAAGGTAAAGAAAAGATTGGTTTGCAAGTTGAATAAATCTTTGTATGTGGATTCATGATCTCCTAGAATGTGGTACTAGAAGTTTGACACTTTTGTTTTGTCATTGGGATTTGGCAGGGAATCAAAATTTGATCATTGTGTGTATTACAAAGGTGAAAGTGATCAAGTTCTTATTATTTCTCTCTATGTTGATGATATGCTGTTCATAGGCAATAGTATGTTAATGATTTATGATCTTAAGTCTTAGTTGTCTGCAAAGTTTGAAATGAAAGATCTTGGTGCAGCGAGGTATATTCTAGGAATAGAAATAACCAGGGACAAGAAGAGTAGAAAACTTTGGCTCAGTCAGAGTAAGTATGTTAAGACTATTCTAGAGAGATTTTGTATGAATGACTGCAAGTAGCTAGTTGTTCCAGTTTTGCAGGGAACAAAGCTATCTATTGAAAACTGTCCAAAATATCCTACTGAGATGGAGGACATGACCAATGTACCTTATGCTAGTGCGGTTGGAAGTCTTATGTATGCAATGGTCTGTACAAGGCCAGACATTGCCCAAGTAGTGGGATTACTTAGTCGGTTTATGGCTAATCCTGGAAGGACACATTGGGATGTTGTGAAGAGAGTGTTTAGATATTTGAAGGGCACTTCAGAATATGCTTTGTGTTACCATGGAAAATTGGTTGAATCACAAAGGACTCTCAGTATTCGAGGCTATGTGGATTCTCATTGGGTAGGGGACATATATAGCAGAAGATCCACTAGTGGATATATTTTCATGTTGAATGGTGGTGCAGTGAGTTGGATGAGTAAGCGGTAGGCTATAGTCGCTTTGTCCACTACAGAGGAAGAATACATGGCAGCAACACATGCCTGTAAAGAAGCAATCTAGTTAAGACATTTGTGTTCTAACATTGGTTTTGATGTAGGGAAAATAACAATTTACTATGACAGTCAGAGTGCTAACTGTTTGGCAAAGAATCCTACTTTCAATGCCAAGACAAAACATATAGATGTAAAGTATCACTTTGTACGAGATATGGTGGAGGATGGAAATGTTTCATTAGAAAAAGTGGATACTCTGGAGAATGTTGCAGATGCATTGACGAAGCTAGTGAGCACAGACACGTTCAGGTGGTGTGCCAGTTCGATGGGCCTTAGTGCCCATGAATGTCAGTAGTTTTGTTGTGCTCTGGAGGTGCCTGTGTGATCTTTGTCAAGTGGGAGATTGTTGGAAATATGTGTCTCAATCTCATAGGCTAAAACCTTTGAAAGAGCCAAGTCGGTGTGACATCCATATTGTCTGGCTGACTAGCAGCTTTGGAACCTTGTGAAATGTTTAGGTCGCCGAGACCTTGTTACTGTCATGCTGACTGAAGCTATCACTATAACTTGTGGTGTTTGGTGTAACCCTCTGCCAAGTGGGTTGGTCTGGCCGATAGGCCATTCTTATCAGATGTCAGGGAGACTCTAGGTGACAAGCGGTGTTGGGGAGATTCATGGCGATTGGAGTCATCAAAGTAACTCATATGCTTCGGTATGAAGTCTTATTGATATGGAAAGTCTCACCGATAGTGATGCACTCAGAGTCATCAAAGTAACACATAAGGGTTCGGTAAGAACTCTTGGTGACGGGTGTTTGTCTCATCGATGTTGTGGGATGTTGTTGGTATGACTCCCGAAAAATAATGATCTTGGGGTGACTTGAAGACTTTGGTATTACCTCTTAGCGATAGCGGTAAGTCTTGCCGATGGTTGTTTGTTTCAGTATGACTGGAAGGCTCGATGTGATCTCTTGGTGAGTAATGATTGTCTCGCCAATGAGAATGCTAAGGTCGATGTGAATTTTGAACTTCAGTATGATCTCTTAGCGAATGGTGATAGTCTCACCCATGAGAATGCTGAAGTCGATGCGAATTGTGAACTCGGTATAATTTCTTGCTGATGGTCAAGACTCTTGGCGATAATGATAATCAAGTCTTGTGGCATCGGGGAGACACGGTTAGTGTCTCACCGACATGCGAATACATTTTGAACACCTTTGACTGAGTGATAACTATCCTATGTGGTGAGTCTATGACCAATCAGAGAAGCCGAATGGGAATCGTTGGAAGTTAGTTTGTTGAGGCAGTTCTATGTGGAAGTTCAATAGACCAGTGACGACATGAATATATTCTAGAATTATAGATGATGTTTAGTTCAATGATCAGTTGGATGAATGGTTGGATGAATAGCTCGATGAGTGATCAGTGACTTCAATTCTGAGAGCATTGAATCTTGAATGTTCTGTACAAGGTTGATCAAGGATTATACTGTTGTAAATTGACATCAGAAAGATAAGTCTGATCTCTGTATGTAATTTCCATTACTGTAATACAAAGGGGCTTTTCTTGGTGTGGTGGGTTTTTTCTCCCATAAGGGTTTTCCCACTTAAATCTAGCGTTCATCTATGTATGATTATTTATCTATTTCTTTTATTGCTTTCAAGTGATGAATAATTGGACTATAATTGAAAATTTAAAAGTATCTCTGCATTCTTCCCTGAGGTTTTGACATTAGGAGAGCTGTTTCTGCACCTTATCTTTCCTTACATACATTACATCATCAGGGCCAATGGTAGCTCTCAGAAGGTAAGCATAATAATACTTCCTAATCAAAGTGAGCTAATTAACATCTAGTTTGCAGATAACACTGCTCTTTTTCCTCTGCTGGATGAAGTTAATGTTTCCAACTTGATGGCCAAGATGGAATTATTTTATGCTACCTTTGGTGCAAAAATCTCTCTCTCCAAGTCCATCATGATGGGTTGGAAAGAGAACCCTCCAGACTAGTTGTCTAGGTTTTGCGTGCAATGGGGAGGTCCCCAAAAGCAAGTCAGGTATTTAGGAATTCCCTTTGTAGTCTACCCTAATTTGAGGGAGATGTGGTTTTGGATTCAAAGGAAGATTGATACAAAATAGGTAAATGGAACATACCTTTCCCTGGCAGGGATAATTCAGATCTATCAAAAAATCCTATCCTCATACAACCTTTACTTTTCCTCTATTTGGATATTCAACAACATCAGGTGGATGAAATTTAGAAGAAAATAAGAGGGTTCTTGTGGTCGGATGGGAAGGGAAATATGAAGAAACATTCAGTGAAGTGCGAATGGTGCTGTTTGAGAAAAGCAAAAGGTGGATTGGGTCCAAAGGATCTGAGAATGCAAGGGATTGCACTAGCAACTAAGTGGATTTTCAAAGCCCTTGAAGGTGACGAGCCTTGGAAAATACCAGTCAGAAATAACATACAAAGGGCATTTCCTAAGCATGTAAAGGCCCAAAAATATCTCCCCCTAAGTGACCTTCTTAGTAGCCATCACCCTATTGTTCTTGGGGGATCAGTGGTGTTTAAGAGTATTTGGAAAGCATGGGAACATGCTAAGATGCATATTACCAACTCCAACTTCTTTATGAACGGTACATTGTTCACACATAGATCAATCTGGTGGAACCTTGTGCACAATGACAAAACCCTGACACTCTTGCAAGGGTGCTGTGCTAAGGGTTGGGCCGCCAAAGGTATAAAGACCTCCCATATCTTTGAAAATGGATAGTTAAGAGAATGGATATAGTTAAGTTCTGAGTTCGGTGTCCTGACAACCAACTAGAGAACCTACTCAATCATTAAGGAGTCATGTAGAGAAATCATTGCTCCAATCAATTGTGTTTATAATGATGAATAATATAAGGAATTTAATTAAGGTGAGGGTACTAAACTCACTAAGCTTAATGCAAAGAATATGTACAACTCTCTTACTTGTCAATAAGAAACCTTTAAGCACCTGAATAAGATATGGAATCTCAAGTTAAATAAAATTGAGTGGTTAAAGATACTAAGAAGTTCTTGGACTAATGCAATCAAGCCAAAGAAGGCATGCTTCAATGGCTCTTAACGTTGCATAAATTAACTTGAAAGATAAGAATAGATGACATTGAGATTTGCAGCCTTTGTAGGGTGTTGGAAGCAATAATTCATTTATTTTTTGAGTGTATATATGCTAAGGAAATTTGGAACTTGTTCTGTCACAATCAAGACATTTGGGATGCTAATGGAAAACTCAGTCCAAACAAAATTCTTTTTTCTAAATGCAATAAAATTGGGAAAGAGCTAAACATTGTTTTGGATCTATTTTGCAATTGAAGTTCTTTGGATAATCTAGAAATCAAGAAATTATGATGAAAAGTTTCAAGGGATAAGGAAGACTATGGCTGTGCAGGTAATAATGACTATAAAGGTCACCAAATTCAAATTGCTAAAGTTTCTGGACTTGAGGCTACAATGCTTGTGAATTAACGAGAGGCCAATTTTGAGGATAGTTGGCAACACACTACTAAGATGTTCCTTAGAGCCATGGAGGTATTTTAGAAAGAGTTCAATGATAAGATAAATAAGGATAGTTAGAGTGAAGATGTTCCACTGTTGCTCAGTATAGAGGACTTTAGCAGGGACGAGATTGAAGCAACATGTGCTCTTTTGAGGATGAAAAACCAGGCCCATAGGGAGGATGCAACAAACTAACCCGTGGTCGACCCCCCCATTTTTGGTAACCTTGATGATGGTTTGGCTCCCTTTTGATGGAAGATGGTGGTTAGTTCTCTCAGGTGGCAGGAAGGTTAGAAGTGACTATGGCAGTATAGTGTCTCTTTTGGCAGGGCAACATTTTCCCTAGCAACATAGTGGTACTTCCCAGTAGCCCAGTGATCCCTTTCGGTAGCACAATGGTCATTTTGGGCATCCTAGGTAGGATGCATTATGTAAACCTTTATATAGGAATTGATAATATGTAAAAAGCTACATGGATTGATATTATGTAAACAACTACAAGATGTAACTCAATATGTGATGGTTATGTAATGGGAGGGGCATAAAATATCTTGTAACTTATGTGGGTGGGGGTATTCCCTGATGTAACTATGTGAGTAATCTCCATGCAATTCTACTATTCATACGATATTTAATACAAAAAAATTCACCATTTTCTCCTATTAATCAAATAATTGATTTTATTTGATTAATTCATCACCTTCATCACTAATTTTCTTCCCTTTTGATTGAAATATGTCAAATTATTTAATTGTCATTTTCCCTCTTTGATTAAATAATTCTTATTTATTTAATTAAAGTTCTTAATTCCTCAACTTGCATAATTAAATAATTTTCTAAATTATTTAATTGACTAATTTTCTTCCAATCATTCAAAGAATATTCTCATGGAATATTCTATTTTCAAATTTGAATTTCTCCCTCCACATGGAAATATTTCCACAAGCTTCCTAAAATCAAGTGATTTGTTAATCTCTCAAAGATTGTTGACCCTTGATTAAATTCTTGATCCATGCATCATGAATTATGGACCATTGATCCACTTCTTGATCCATTTCTTCATCTCTACTCCATTTTCCTTCATTGATTATAATTTTGAATCCTCACCATTGATTCAATCGAAAAATCTATAAATAGTTCTTATTTTAGATGATTATTCATTCACAACCATTGAGAGCATCCTTACTCTACTGAAATTATCACTCACCTTCATGGAATTTTGTGAATCATCCATCATTATCAACCAATTATCAAGCTTTGGCACCAACTCAACCATGGATTAGACAATTTGAGCAATCCACATCCAATTTATATCACTCAAGTAGCACTCAATCAACAATGGGATTGCAGGTTTTCACTATTTAGTTAGATTCATTACTTTTAATTTGATGTTAAGGGTATGTGTAGGATCATCATGGAAAAAACATGCCCTTAAGTGGCGAAAAATTTAGAAAAATCAGAGTTAGGCAACTTGACATAAAAATTTGAATAAGTTATCTATATTATTTAAAAAATATGTAAGAATAGAATCTGTAGCAAATTGAATGTAGTTTCTAAACTACTAGGTTTATTTAAAAAAAATATATTTGGTGAAAATTTGAAATTTCAATATAGTAGTACTTAAATTTTAGGGAAAAATAAGGTGTCTGTCGACCACCCTAACCACAATAAAATGATAATATTTTAGATATAGAGTAGAGGACTCATGTCGATGTGATGCATATTTTTTTGTAATTTTTTCCAAGTAAATCATTAATTATGAATTTTTTATTACAACTTTTAAAAAATATAAAAACTCGTATGTCTAACCAACTTAACTTGGTCAAAACTTCATGAAATTCAATTTTTTTTTTTAATCCTATAGTATGTGGAGCATAGAATGTGATCATGTTTTGGATTCAAAAAATGTGATATCGTTTGAAAGCTATAAATATTTTTCAATCAGCCTATCAATTAGGACTTTAGTTAAGTAATTCAAATAGAAAATGAATAATAATTATTTATTAAATTCAAAGTAAAGCATAATTTATATTGGTGGAAAGCTGGGAATCTCCTTTAAAAACCTTTTTCGTTTCATCAATTTTGGGTAACAAAAAAGTTGTCAGCTACATACCCTACACATACCCATCATATCGCAACTTTTTGGCCCATCATGATCTTGTACATACCCTTAATGCTTTGAAAATGGATCTTTCATAAATTTGTAGGCTATTTTCATTGGAGTAGTGTTTTTAATTGATCATTTGCTTAGTTTGATTGCTTGGTTTTATGTTATTTGATCAATTGAATTCATACACTCACAAAAGCCATCCTTTATATTGTGTCCTCCTAGATTAAGATTCAACTAGGATATCCTTATATTATATTAGGTTATGAAAATATTATCCAAAATCACATTAAATCCTTCAAATCCATCTATCTTGTGGATTCACTTGATCACCAATCTCTCATATTTAAAGTTATGAGTGACACTAGTGTTAATGAATAAAATCACACTTTGAATTCATAGAACCCCACATATATAAAATGGGTTGTATCTAAGAGTACTAGAGAGTGTGGAAAGAATACCTTCCAAGATGGCCTCTTCCTCTTTTGGTTGATCTTCTTCTTCTCCAATCCCCTGTTCAAGTTCTTCTTTACTCTATGCTTTGAGTTCCTCAAATCTTGATTCATCATTAGATCTTACCTCAATGTAATAGATTGACCATGGCTCCTTGCAACTAAAACAAAAATCATTCCTTCTCAATTCATTAATTGCCTCAAATTTGGTCTTGATGGAAGAATCTTGGTATTTTTGTGAAAGGGTTCATTGAAATGAATGTTTTGGTCTATAAATTATTCTTTGGTATGGAAGCCTCTAGTTCCAAATCTTACTTGATGGCCTCTTGTAGGGTAGGTGGTTCAAAATACTTGACTAGCCCCTTATGAGATTCAATTTTAACCCTTTGATGAAGAGCACAGTTAATCTTCTCTCTATGACGTCGAACACCATTACCAATGTCTTGTAAAAATTTGTTACATAGTTCTTCATTGAATCACATTATTTGATATGAGTAAAATATTTAAAATTAAATCTAGGAGCCTTTTGATCAAACCTCTCAATTAAAATTTTATAAAATTCATCATATGATGTGATGGATATGTGATCTTGAGTGATTAGATTGTGGTAACACTACTCATGTATAGAACCCTCCAAATGCAAGGGGACAAAATTGATTGTTTCATCTCCAAACATTAGCATGAGGATAGGTATGCTAAACTATCTTTTGCTCCTAGGCACAAGATGAGCATCTATTAGATCCATCATAGGGAGAGAGTGCCTACTTCTCTAAAGATTGTTGCAAATATTTTTGAATGAATTGTAATCGATGCTCAAGTTTGTAACCATTCTAAGACTTCTTCATGTTCATATAATTAGTGAGATACATTTCCTTTTGGAGCTCCTTAGGGAGAGTTTTGTATTCTACATGACAAGTCCTAATATAATCAAATAATGAGTTTTAGGATTTAGTCTCTAGAACCCTCATCTTCTCATTCAAAAAGGTTGGTCGAGTTGGTCTTGTATTTCAAAAATAACAATCCTTTGTGTATGGATCTATGTGGAATCTAGATTATTACTCTTATAATCACTTTCTTCATCCATTGGCTATCTACACATATTTATATTATTGTCCATTTTGTGAAATAATTATGCCACCATATCAATCACTAGATCAAATGTTATTTTAGCTTAACCCTATAGGTTGTCATTTGTGTTCATTCATCTATTTTTTACCATATTGTTATATGCTCTAAAATAGGTTTTGTAGGAGACAATTAAGTCTCTGAACACTATATATTAAGTTTGTTCCTTGATCTCCCTAAAGTGATATTTGGTTGTTTTATCACTATAATATATATAAAATTAAAACATGCAAAGTTGTACTCTACATGTACACAAGTTGACAATATCACTAGCTCTAATACCATTGTAATGTTCATAGCTGAAATAATAATGCAAATTTAATTCTTAACCATCCACAAACATATATTACATGAATTAAAACACTATTAAGCTTCATTATTTAATCAAATCTTAGAAAAATTAGATTTAACTTATTTCTTATTCATCAACAATTTTATTACACTTTGATCAATAATGACAACATAACACTTGATCTTATTATTATAATGAACACAAAATATAGATGTAATTCCCACTCCATTCCCTATTATAATTAAAACTCAAATGTGATCTCTATATAAAGTCACCCTCTAAAATCACTAGGGTTTTCATCTAGGATTCCCACACTTGAGCACAACCAATTAAAATACATATTATGAAAATAATTTTGTTAAGTGTAGGTGATGATCCTAGATGAAAATATTCAGTCTTTTATATCCTCCACAAATAGAGTAGGTCGACCGCCATGTACACTCACAAATTTAAATTTGAATAGTGATTATGGCTTAGGAAATATTCCACTTTGAAAGTGATTTCATTTAAAATAGGCTACTAAAAATAATATGACATGTGTTGGGATGTTAGAATGGGAATGAACACATAGGTCGAAATATTAATGCCTGAGGGTTATGCAAACCACAAGAATCAAACTAAAGGTCAAGAAGTTAGGGGTTATGTAATGAGCATGTTGATAAGGAAAAGTTTGAAAAGTGATAGATGGAAGGTATGCCAAGATGGAGAAGTTTGAAACTCTAATAGGGAGAAGGGAAGAATAAAGTTGGAAGAAAAGACATACTTAGGAAGAAAAAACAACAAAAATAGAAAAGACACAAGTATAAATGTATATATATATATGTATGTATGTACATACATACGTATGTATATATTTTAATATTTAAATTAAAAAATAATGTGAAACCCTATAATTTACATTTATCTATTAAAAAATAATCTAAAAAAGATAGAACCATATGTTTTATATTTAAATACAAACCACTATTGAGTCATTGAAAAAAAGTTTCAGCTACCATTTAATGGTAAACCAACTATCGTTTAATGGTAAAAGACTCCAAAATTTCACTTATCACATAAAAGCCAAATAGTATTGATTTTACAACTGGATGGGAACATTCTATTTCTATTTGTAGTGGTTTTTATCAATTTTATGGCAACTTTATTTTTTCATTTGCATTGCTTTATGTTTTAAATCTGTATGCAAATATTTCATAATCAGATAATACTTAATTTCTTTAAGGAAAAAAACTAGATTTGTCTAAGTTTATTTCATTCTATTATTTAACATTTTTTATTAATTGTTTAATCTAGCCACTTGCAACTAGAATTTGCAGTGCACCCATACACAAATGCATACTCTATAACATATTAACATACATATGGTTTTCTATCGGCATAATCCTTGAACCTCCTTTAGGTGCAAGTGCCATTATATAATAAATATAAATAAATTATAATTTTATATTAGAACTAATAAATAATAAAATAAACTCTAACAAATCATATATGTTGAACTATGCATGTTATACATGTTTTATTCTTCTATTGTCTAGTTTTAATTGTAATTTTATAACAAATAATTTTAATGTAACTATTTTAAAATCTAATTACATGTAAGAAAATATCTTTGATGATTCATCATCTATATCAAATTGCATTCCCAATTATTGTATGATCTAAATCTGTGTTATTGATTTTGTAGACACTTAAAAATGACTAATACTTTTTCATCTTTTCATGTTATCATTATCCTCATCAATTCTTCTATCTATATTAATTAAATAATTTTTAATTATTTAATTAAGATAATATTTTTCCCTTTTCATTTATAATAATTAAATAGTTTATAATTATTCAATTATTTTAATCTTGTTATTGTTGAAAAGATTTGTAAACAATTTGAAAAGAGAAAACAAAAATTAAATCAGAATTGTAAAACCAAACACAAACAGAGAAACACCAAGATTTATAGTGGTTCATCTTAAAAGACTACGTCCACTCTCAAATCAGGGAAAACTTGTATTAACAATTATCAAATATCTAGTACATGATTTTCACACATATATTTATACACAACTCTTCGATATGAAGAGATGGGAGAATATGAACGGTCATGTGACTGTTGGGCTTCACATCCCAACAATCTCCCCTATGAAGTCCAGCCGGCATAACCATGCACTGTAACATTCCCTGCATTTCCACTTCTTTACATCACAACTAGACCCATTGAAGATTTTAACTTTTCCAAACTTTGCTCATGAACACTCCAGATTAGTCCTCTCCAAATCCGATCAGAAGCAAAAACATCTTTTCCTACAACTTTTCCAGGTACAAACTCACCTATAAATTCATAATCAGGAACAAAGGTGTTTTGATCACTTCTGTGAAGTTCACTATCTCGAATGGGATCTGCTTGCTCCCTTCAAATACTCTCAAGCCACTTTGCTCGTTCATGCTGCAAGTTAGTTGCAAAAAATTCCTTTTCAATTATCTCCATTACCATGCGACAGTATGGTTCACTTTCATCCTTCAGGTCTTCAATAGTCCTTCCCACAATGTCGACAACTCCTTATTTGTTGGCTATCACAACGGTTGTATCTACCAACTATCTGTAGTTCCTGCGATCCAAAGCCATTCTCTAAACCCAAAGGTTTCAGAAAAATTTAGGAAGTATTTATGCTTTGATGTAATCTACTTCAACACCCTCTGTGCTAACACACTGTGTAACAACTTTCAAAACAATCTTCTTCATTTCTTCATCTGGAGACTTTTGACTCTCATTGTTAACACCATGCTTTATGATTTCCTCTCCTGAGATTCCAAACTCTGTACACCGACCATCCACATAAAGCCGCTTGGGAACAAACCCCAAGGGAATAATACACTTACCCATAACCTCATCCTTTCTAAGCATGAGATGCTCCTCAAACGGTTCAGCCGCCAAAAAAATGAGATCCTCATCATCAATTAATCCCACCAATTTTCCAAAAGGAGGCTCGGGCATAAACTCAAACCCTCCAATTTCACTCCTGTGGCTTGTAATTGCCACTAGCTGCTCACACATCCCCGTCACAAACTCCTACTGTGCACTATCCTAGTCAACCAACACTCCACTGTGCTCACTACCCTCTACAATGTCCATCTTCTCACACAGGGTACACGACTTCACAACCCTTTCATCTTCAACTGGCGTGGCTTCAATGTTTTCCCTTTTTTGGGTTTCATTTTCATTAGGCTCTATAGAATCATCAATAACAATGATTGGGTACTGGGCCAAAATTTCATCCTCTTTCACCTCAATCTCCATTTCAGACCTCCTGTCTGCCTAGGATTTCAATTCTCCATGAATTTTACCCTTGTTGTCCTGAAGCCATTCACTTTTCAATCTATTCAAGCCCTTGCCATCTGCAAAATCTAGCCCCTTAAATTCTTCATTGTCTGATAAAGAATCACATGCAATCATATCAAGAAAGTCACATTTAGAGTTTTTCCTATCATGGGTGTCACTTTCCTCATTATTAGTTCTCTCTTGGGAACCATTCTCACCCAAACATGTCTCATTTTGGCTATTCTCACACCTGCCTCTAGGGAATTGAATTTCAGATACCCTATCCCAATAGCCCTGTTGTTTTCATTGCCTCTTAGAGGAAACTCTTAACTCGGTCCATTTTTTACTGTTTCCATCGACACTGCCTTTTATTGCCAGCAAAACCTCATAGAGAAGCTCCTTCTCATCGAGTGATTGCTCTCTTTTCTCTGGCACTTGATTTAATAAGCCACCTTCATGTATTTTCTCTGGTGCTGGACTCACTGGCTGGACGGTCTCTGCCATGACAACATTATCATCAACCTCCTCATATGGGGTTTGAACCGGGATCTTTTCCTATACATATTTTTCCTCATAAATGTTGAGACCCAACTTCAACATCCTATGAATTTTGGAAGAAAAGGTATTTGGATCATTGAGGTGGAAGCCAGAAGTGAGAAAAACCATTTCATAGATGAGCAATAGCAAGTCCTTTACAGACTTGCCACTCTTATCTTCCTTTTCCCTCTTCCACAACTCCTCCATGATGGCTTTCCTGTGACATTGTGCATCACCTATGCGTTTAAGAAGTGCTCTAAGCTCAATTTTGAGATCTTCTAAAAACTCTTCTGGTGCAGATTCAACTCCAAACCCAACATCCTTCTCCTCTTTAGTTGAATCCTCCTTATTTTTCTAACCATCCCACCAATGTACACAACATTTCATTTTAGCTTTCACTTGCACAACATCACTTTCTAAATTGCCAATAAATTCTTCAATGACTAAATTGGCTTCATCATATTCTTCCATCTCTACTCAACCTCACCAAGCTCTAATACCAATTGTTGAAAAGATTTGTAGACAATTTGAAAAGAGAAAATAGAAAATTAAATCAGAATTGTAAAACCAAACACAAATAGAGAAACACCAAGATTTATAGTGGTTCGTCTTAAAAGACTACACTCACTCTCAAAGCAGAGAAAACTTGTATTAACAGTTATCAGATATCCAGTACATGATCTGTACACATATATTTATACATAGCTCTTCAATACAAAGAGATGGGAGAATGCGAACGGTCATGTGACCATTGGGCTTCACATCCTAACAGCTACCATATCTATATTAATTATTTAACTAATTTATCACTTATCATTTTTCCTCTAATATTTAATAAAATCAAATTCAAATTATCTCTGGTTCATTATAATTAAATAATTTCTAAAAAGTATTTAATTAGCTAACATTTCCCCCTCAAATTAAATAAATTAAAATAATTTATTTAAGTTAAATAGTTTCTTCTAAAATAAATAAATAAAATCAATATTTTATTTATTTCCCCAACTACATCCATTTGAATTAAATTTATTTTTTTATTTTTTTAACTTTCCCTCCATCAAATTCAAATTATAGCTTCGTCTCAAATATTTCTATCCATTGATCTTTCCAATTAATCTCTATCATTGATCAAATATAAATATAACACCTTCATTCATTTATATCCCCTAGCTAGCCTACATTATGATTAAGAGTACTCTATCAAGACTACATTATCAAGTATCATCATTATCAAGCAATAGTATCTTCCATCTTATCTTTGAGCATCTATCATCATCATACTATCATTGTGCTTTCATAGTTAGGCTACTTTAAAGAGAAATCCACACATCAAACATTCAAACTACTATTAAATAAACAATGGAGTAAATCAAGGTCCTTGCCATGATGATGTAAGTGGTATAATATTTTATTCAGAGCATAGATTTTGAACTTTATTGAGTGATTGCTGAGTGTAAATTTGGTACTTTCATTGCATTGTCACTATTTTGTATGATTCACATTTCATCATCCACATATTCCATTCCAGATTAGTCAGAGGTACATATCGAACCTAGTTTAGAGGGTGTTTGGGATTCAATCTTGTAAAATTACTAAGCAAGCAAAGGTGAGCCCATTGGGTTTCACATGGTTTCATTTCAAACAAGCTTGAGTTGAGCAATGACATGGACACCATCATGCATTGTTGGCTCAAATATTCATCGGACAAACACATAGTACTACTTATTCAGGGCTTCGAAATTGATGGCCTCACTGCCTAGGACAAACAAATCTCTGCTCTAGCAAAGAATTTTAGTCTAGACATCTTGGACCTCATCTTCTTTGGAGAATCCACCACAAGGAGCTCTGAATGGTTTGAGATATTTCAAGCAGAGTGCATGAAAAGCATGTTAGAGTGCTTACAAGTGAAGAGTGTGATGGTGGTTGGCCACAACTACAGTGGCTTCACGGGCTTCTTGATGGCATATCAATTCCCCAAGCTCCATCATTGATCAAATATAAATACAACACCTTTATTCATTTATATCCTCTAGTTAGCCTAATTATTAAAATTACTCTATCAAGACTACATTATCAGCAAGAAAGCAAAAATTAACAAGAGTATCTTCTATCTTATATTTGAACATCTACCATCATCATACTATCATTGTGCTTTCATAGTTAAGGTAGCAATCCACACATCAAACATTCAAACTAGTATTAAATAAACAATGGAGTGTGTGAATTTGATACTTTCATTGCATTGTCACTATTTTACATGATTCGCATTTTCATCATCCACATATTCCATTTCGGATTAGTCAGAAGCTACATGAGATGTTGAAGCTCATTTAGTTCAGAGAATGAGAGGGTGTTTGGGATTCATTCTTGTAAAATTACTAAGCAAGCGAAGGTGAGCCCACTCGATTTC
Source organism: Sequoia sempervirens (assembly GCA_007258455.2). NCBI lineage: Eukaryota > Viridiplantae > Streptophyta > Pinopsida > Cupressales > Cupressaceae > Sequoia > Sequoia sempervirens. The sequence continues at coordinate 51,703,426 of VDFB02179234.1, forward strand.
ACAGGTTTTCATTTCAAACAAGCTTGAGTTTGTTGATTTTTGTAGCTTGAAAAGTGGGATATGGATTTGCTTTAAAGCAACTCAAGATTAGAAATGCTTTAAATCAATTCGAGTTGGACTTTTAGTAATAGCAGGATTTTTATTCTTTAATAGAATGTTTCTGAGTTTGTGAGGATAAGATAAATCCAAGAGTGATTTTATGTGTAATTAAAGCCAAAGAAAGCAAGGAAAGTTTCTTTCCTTGCACGCTAAGTAAAGCAACTAGGCTCTATAAAAGTAAGATTGCTGTAGAAAACTTATATTGTATTTTCGAAAGAAAAGTTTGCTGTTAGGCTGAATAGAAGATCCAACATTTGCAGGTTTTTCCCCGCATTGGGGTTTCCTGGGTAAATTTGTGTTATTGTCTTTTTGTATTTGGCTTCATGTTATTTTTGTTTCCGCTGTTATTAGTTGTTATTTAATCCAGTGTATTAATTGTTATAAATCAAATTTCTTTTTGTGAATTTATTGTGCAATTAATCTGTAGCTGGGTTATAAGAAATTAACATGGTATCAGAGCTCTAAACTCTGAATACGAAGCCAAGATTTGTAATGCAAATTTCAAGAAAAAAAATTTAGTTTTTCGTCTTCAGTTCTTTTTGTGGCTATGGCAACCAGCGTTCGATATGAGGATAGGCTTGAGGGTGCATCTAACTTCTTGCAGTGGAAGGTTCGGATTACATCTGTTCTCAAGGAGAATAGGTTGTGGATCTATGCTAGCACATAAGTGACTCCACCAACAAATGATCCTGTTGCCTTAGATTCAAATGAAGTTAAAGAGGCCAAGGCTCAGAGGATTATCCTAGATGGAGTAAGAGATCATTTAATTCCTCATTTATCGGGGAAAGACACCGCCAAGGAGATGTGGGATATGCTCACAAAACTTTATCAGAGTGACTATCAGAGTCGTAAGATGATGCTCAAGGAAAAATTGCATAATACCAAGATGTCCAAAGGTGAGAGTGTGACCTCTTACTTGTCCAAGCTAACACAGGTCAGGGATGAGCTTGCTGCTGTTGGAGAGATGATTAAAGAAGATGAGTTGGTGCGTATAGCCTTGAATGGTTTTTCAAAGCACTGGGAAGTGTTTGTCAAGTGTGTTGTCGGCAGAGATTGACTACCTGATTGGGCAAGACTTTGGGATGATTTTGTTCAGGAGGAGATCCGTGAAGGTGCTCATCGAGGAGATCAGACGAAGAAGGGTCAAGATGAAGAAAATCTAGCTCTTACAAGCAAGGGTAAGAAGAAGTCCAATAAAGAGAAATTAGAAGGTTCTTCTTCCAAGAGTGGGAAGAAGAAAGATCTAAGCAAGATTAAATGATTTTGCTGCCATCAGATGGGTCACTATGCCAGTCAATGTCCGAATAAGAAAAATAAGGACAAGCAGAAGAAGCAATTTGCTGCTACAGCTGAGGTGGATGAGTTTGCATCATAATTTGAGAATGAGTTTTCACTCATTGCCTGTCTCTCAAGTGCAATTGCCAATAGGGTATGGTATATTGACAGTGGGGCTTCTCGCCACATGACGGGAGTCAGAGAATGTTTCACCAAGTTGGAGGAGAAGAAGCTGGATTTCTATATTGAGCTCAGAGACAATGCCAAGTACCATGCAACTGGTATTGGCACCGTCAAGTTTCAGAGGGAGTCTGGAAAACCTTTGTTGGTGGAGGATGTGTTGTATGTCTCTGGCATGACAAAGAATTTAATCTCAGTTTCTGCCTTGGAAGACAAGGGTTACATCATGACCTTTGAGAGGGGAAAAGTCTATATTCGTCCCAAAGATTCCAAGATTGCAAAAGTGATTGGTGTCAGGCATGGCAGCTTGTTTCAGTTACAGTTTGAGCTAGCACATGCATTGGTTAGTAGCTGTAAAGGGATAGGAGAATTGTGGCACAGGAGGATGGCTCACCTTCACCATGGAGCACTTAATATTCTTAAGGAAATAGTGACGGGGCTGCCTGAGATGAAGATAGAAAAACATGAGGTGTGCAAGGGTTGAGCTCTTGGGAAATATGCCAAGACCAATTTTCCAAGTAGTGACACTAGATCCGAAGGGATTTTGGATCTTGTAAATTCAGATGTGTGTGGGCCCATGTCAACAACATCCTTGAATGGATATGAGTATTATGTTACCTTCATTGATGATTTATCCAGGAAGACGTGGATATATTTCATGAAGAATAAAGATGAGGTCTTCAGTAGGTTCAAAGAGTTTAAGGCTCTCGTGGAGAACCAAACTAGGAAGAAGATCAAGATACTGAGGTCTGATAATGGAGGCGAGTATACCTTGAATGCCTTCAAAGATTTTTGTGCTCAGGAAGGTATCAAGAAAGAGTTGACAGTTCCATACAACCCTCAGCAGAATGGGGTTACTGAACGAAAGAATAGAGCTATCATTGGAGCAGCCAAGGCCATGCTTCATGATCAAGATTTGCCTTGGTTCTTATGGGCAGAAGCTTGCAACACAGTTGTGTATTTGCAGAATAGGAGCCCTCACAAAGTGTTGGGAAAATTGACTCCAAAAGAGGCGTTCACTGGTAAGAAACTAGATTTGGGGCACATTCGCATCTTTGGATGCCTTATGTATTGTCACATTCTTGTTGAGAAGAGAACCAAGTTGGAATCTACTATAGAGAAGGGTATCCTTGTTGGGTACAGTGAAACTTCTAAGGCTTATCGGGTTTACATTCCTACTCTCAGGAAAATAGTGGTTCGCAGAGATGCGAAGTTCGAGGAAGAAAGGGCTCTTCAGAAGTCAAGCAACTTGATGAATGAGGAGGAACACTCACCCATGATTGAGGTAGCAAAAATTCCTCAAACTTCAATCACGCAAGCTGGAGAGCAGAACAAGCAAGATGATTAGATAGAGGAAAAAATAATTCCTCAGCCTCAAATTCCTATTAGTGAGAAGAGGAGAAACAGGGCAGCTCAGCAAACATTGAGAGAGGCTCAAGAATATGTAGGTGATCCTCAAGATTCAGTCAGACAAAGAAGGGCCCCCAGATGTTATTCTGATTATGTTGCACTTATGAGTGAATTAATTGGAGTAGAGCCTTCCAACTTTCAGGAGGCATCCAAGCACCAAGTGTGGAGAGATGCCATGGTGGAAGAGTATTCTTCTATCATGAAGAATAGTGTGTGGGAGGTAGTACCATGACCAAAAGATAAGTCTGTGGTGGGCTCGAGATGGCTGTATAAGATTAAGCATGCTGCAGATGGTAGTGTGGAGAAGTTCAAAGCCCGATTTATGGCTAAGTGGTTTTCTCAGAAGGAAGGAGTCGACTATGACGAGACTTTTGCTCCAGTAGCCAGGTACTCATCCATAAGAGCTATCATTTCTGTAGCAGCACAAATGGGTTGGAAGATTCACCAAATGGATATAAAAATGGCCTTCCTCAACGGAGTGATTGAGGAAGAGATTTACATAGAGCAGCCAGAAGGATTTGAAGCACATGAGAGGGATTCTCATGTATGTAGGTTGAAAAGAGCACTGTATGGACTCAAGCAGGCTCCCAGGGCGTGGTATTCATGTATCGACAGTTACTTGCAGAGTGTGGGCTTCATCAAGAGTGAGGCGGATTCGAACATGTACTATGTTCAGGTGAAGGGCGAACTTCTCATATTGTTGTTATATGTTGATGAACTATTTCTCATAGGGTCAGAGGAGCTCATAGCACACTGCAAGCAGGATCTTGCAGGAGAGTTTGAGATGAAGGACTTGGGGTTGATGCATTACTTTCTAGGATTGGAGTTGTGGCAGAAAGAGGGAGAGATCTTCCTTGGACAAGGGGAGTACTTAATTGATATCTTGAAGCAATTTAGGATGGAAAACTATAAGCCTATGTCAACGCCACTTGTGACCAATTGGAAGAAGATTGATGCTTCCAGATCAAAGGCAGTGGACCCGACTTTATACAGATAGTTGATAGGCTCTCTTATGTATCTGGTCAACACCAGGCCAGGCATTTGTTTTGCAGTGAACTCACTCAGTCAATTTATGGTGGAACCTAAATGTGTGCACTAGATAGCTGCGAAGCATGTTTTGAGATATCTCTGAGGCACAGTTGATTATGGGCTGAAGTATGTTCAGCAGGATGGGGTGAAGCTCAAGGGGTTTACTGATGTAGATTGGGTAGGCAATACAGCTGATCAAAAGAGCACTTCAGGGTGCAGTTTCAGTTTGGGATTAGGAGCAGTCTCTTGGTACAGTAGGAAACAAAAGTCAATTGCACTAAGTTCTACAGAGGCCGAGTATATGGCAGCCAATATGGCTACATGTGAGGCTATCTAGCTTCGGAAATTTCTAGCTGGGCTCTTTAATCAAAAGCTAGATCCTATAGTCATTTACTATGATAATCAGAGTTGTATCAAACTCTTTGAGAATCTAGTGTTTCATGACAAGTCAAAGCACATTGAAATCAAGTACCACTTCATCAGAGATTGTGTGGAGAAGGGGATAGTGAAGCTCATTTACATTCCTACGGATGAACAAATTGCAGATATCCTGACGAAGGCCTTGATGAAGAGAAAGTTTGAATTCTTCAGGGATAAGTTGGGTGTGGTGCAAAACACTTTCTTCGCTAAGAGGGAGTGTTGATTTTTGTAGCTCGAAAAGTGGGATATGGATTTGCTTTAAAACAACTCAAGATTAGATATGCTTTAAATCAATTCGAGTTGGATTTTTAGTAACAACAGGATTTTTATTCTTTAATAGAATGTTTTCGAGTTTGTGAGGATAAGATAAATCCAAGAGTGATTTTATGTGTAATTAAAGCCAAAGAAAGCAAGGAAAGTTTCTTTCCTTGCACGCTAAGTAAAGCAGCTAGGCTCTATAAAAGTAAGATTGCTGTAGCAAACTTATATTGTATTTTCGAAAGAAAAGTTTGCTATTAGGCTGAATAGAAGATCCAACATTTGCAGGTTTTTCCCCGCATTGGGGTTTCCTGGGTAAATTTGTTTTATTTTCTTTTTGTATTTGGCTTCATGTTATTTTTGTTTCCGCTGTTATTGGTTGTTATTTAATCCAGTGTATTAATTGTTATAAATCAAATTTCTTTTTTGTGAATTTATTGTGCAATTAATCTGTAGCTGGGTTATAAGAAATTAATAGAGTTGAGCTATGGCATGGACACCATCATGCATTGTTGGCTCAAATATTCATTGGACAAACACATAGTACTACTTATTTACGGCTTCGAAGTTGATGGCTTCACTGCCTGCGACAAACAATTCTCTGCTCTAGCAAAGAATTTTAGTCTATACATCTTGGACCTCATCTTCTTCGGAGAGTCCACCACAAGGAGCTTTGAACGGTTCGAGATATTTTAAGCAGACTGCATGAAAAGCATGTTAAGAGTGCTTGCACGTGAAGAGCATTACCATGGTTGGCCACAACTATGGTGGCTTCGTGGGCTTTGAAATGGCATAACGACTCCCCGAGCTCGTTCACTACCTTGTCATTACGAGCTTCGCTATTTTCATGACGTCGTCAAGCAATGATGATTTCCTCTTGGAATTCAGCGCTTCCAACATCAAGGAGCTTCTTCTTCCCAAAAACATCTTTTCCCTTAAAGAAGGCCCTCAGTCTTACTGTTTACACTTACAACAGGCCATGGCTTCCTAATTTTATATTGTAAGACTGGATGTAGGTAGTATTCCAATTTCTAAAACTAACAATCACACCTTGGGGTGCAATGGGTACGCCGAAGAGGTTGGGAAGGTCAATTAGAATAAATTTTGGTCTTTTTTTATTTATAAATTTATATAATATATCAGTTCAATTGGTAGGTCATTCAACAAATGATGATGTTTGTGCAATATAGGTTTGAAAGGAGAAGTGGTTGCTTCAAATCTACTATGCATCCATTTACAAGGAGATGGAGAGTAGAGGAAGAGATAGAGGAGAGATATATAGAGATAGAGGAGATAAATATATAGAGGGAGAGATGGAAATATATGTAGAGATAGAAAGTGATATATAAAAAGAGGTGGTGAGAGGGTGAGATATAGGGGTAGAGAGAGATGGAGAGATAACGAGATAGAGATATAAAGGAAAATAGATATAGATATAAAGGTCTATGAAGAGGGAGAGGGAGAGAGAGATGAATGTGTAGAGAGAGGAAGACATGTCTAGAGATAGAGGGGGACAGAAGAAGATAGATGTAGAGATGAAGATAGAGTGAGATAGGAAGAGGGAGACAAATAGATAGAGAGATAGAGATAGGTAGAGGGAGATATAAATATAGAGATAGATAGGGAGATAAAGAGGAAGATATAGAGAGAAAGATATAGAGATATAGAGGAAGAGGAAGAGAGGGAGAAAGAGAGATATAGATGACAAGATAGATTGATAGAGATATAGATACATAGAGAATGGGAGAGGGAGATGGAAACAAAGAGAGAAAAAAGAGTAGAGATAGACAAATATAATTTTTTTATATTTTTTGTTCATATTTGTCTTTGCTTATATGTATTATATCTAATATATATTATTAAATATAAATATAATTTAAATTTTATTTAGTACTTAAATAACAAATATATAACAAGGACACAACCACTATTGAGGACTTTGCTACTTTTGGGCAACATGCCCCAAGCTCATTGGACACCCTCACACTGCAACAAAGTTGCAAACTCATAAGTCACAATATTGTGTTTAATACTATCTATATCATATCAATCCTTGCAAAGGATTGAATTAGGCGAATGGGATTGGGAAGCATATTATAAAAAATAAACATAGTAACAATGTAAATAAATTTATATTAGAAAATAGTAGAAATTTAAGACTAAAGTAGGCTAGTGAGACTCCATAGCCAATGTTTCAATAGGTAGGGTAATTCTGTAAGAGAAGAATGTTGTTAAGAAATACTAAAAATTGAATTGAATAGATTAAGATAATAGATTATGGACCCACAATTTAAGTATAAATAGACAATAGGACATGAACCATCATATACTAAAGCCCACAACTAATGGAAAAACATGATGGCATTAAATCCCATTGGTATCATGATTTTCTATCCCAATACTATCATGCTGCATAAACAATAGACCAAAATGCTTTAATTAGAATATGAGATGCAAATATCATAACATTTAACCTTTTTGCATTTACATGAGGATTGGAATTCTTACTAGATTGACATTGAATCAACTCCAACAGTTGGGTTCTTCATATTTCCCATTAAAACAATGAGGATCATGAAGTACCAACTCTAAGTCGTACATCCATTCATCAACTAACAATTTGTTATTGGCAATAGTAGTAGAAAAGATGTAAAACTAACTTATGATAATTTATAATAACTTTATTTATGAAAACTAACTTATTATTTAAATGGACATGGAGGAAAATAGACGTTCACCATAGCATGACTGCAAAAGCCATGGATAGTATTAAAATCCCCAAATATTTTAAGGCTGACATGGGCAATCCTCTCCAAGCATTTGAACATGGACCACATACTACATATATCAACTACCTCAATGTTATTATCCACCATGATTATTTCAACTCACTACTGCTCTGGCTAACCTCCAACACAATTTTACTATGTATATCAAACAAAGAAATATGTGGAAGATTTGAGAGATCCATAGCATGGCCATCACTATGCTTTGCACCTGCACAAGCTTCTGGGTTGGGAAATAAATTGCAAATGCAAGGAGTTGGAGAAGCATCCAAATGCAAAGTTTATAAACTTCACTAAGGTTTTGAGATGCATATACAATCGATCATAGGAAACAAGATACAAGGAGGTAGGATCACAAAAAAAAAGAGTTGGAATCTCAAACCATATGAAATTTAAAAAAAAATCCCCCTTAAACTCATTAAGGCTTTTTATTAACAATATTAAAAATGAACTTGTTAGTGCTATGTCAAACCCTAAAACTTGCAAACATGACAAAACCCTACTTCAATCGAACTCTAAAACATTTACCCGTAGCAAAACCTTAGATTAATCACTCTAAATTTTTTAACTATGGAAGAAACTTAATTCAATCAAACCCTTAAACTTTCACCCATGATGAAACCCTAATTTAGTCAACCACTTAGATGTGTTGGATTCAGTGAAGCCCAAATTAGCATGTTTCCTTCATAATTCAAAATAGTTTCTTTCTTTTGTTTAACTTCTATTGGCATGTGTTTGCCAACTTAGAAGTTGTCTATTTCGAATGGATTTTTCTATTAATTGGTTGGAGACTGATTTATAATTAAGTTGCTAGCTAAATGTAATCGAATTCAAAACTTGATAATAATAAGAGATAATCCTTGAGTGTGGACGTAGCCATTAAATTAATGGTGAACCACAATAAATCTGGTGTTCATATTTTGTGATTGATTTTAATCTTTTATTTTTTGCAATTTCTTTTTCACTTAATTCTGCAAATTATATTCAACAATTGGTATCAGAGCAGGTTGGAGAAATTTTGGTGTAGGAAATTGTGAAGAACTTCTGCAGCCATGGAAGATGCAAACAAGTGGAAAATAGAAAAGTTTGCAGGACAAAATTTTGGGCTTTGGAAAGTGCAGATGGAATCCCTACTCATCAAACAAGGCCTTTCAAATGCATTGGTTGGCAAAGCCAAAGGGCAAGGATCTCTATCTGATGAAGAATGGGAGAAGCTGGACAAAAAAGCAAGAGCTACAATTTTTCTGTCGCTGTTCAACAATGTTTTATTTAATGTCTCCGCAAAGAAGACTACACAGGAGCTGTGGGACAAATTGTCTTCAATGTATGAGATGGCTTCTGCCTCTAATAAGGTATTTATTATGAAGAAGTTGTATAATTTAAAAATGAGAGGAGGAGGGGTTATGTCCAATCATTTGAATGAATTTAATACATTAGTTATCCAACTGATTTCTGTAGCCATAAATTTGGATGATGAGATCTTGAAAGCTATTTTATTACTGTGTTCTTTACCTAATAGTTGGGAAGGTGTTGTGATGGCAGTGAGCACCTCAGTGGCTTCCAAAAGTAAGTTGAAATTTGATGATGTTGTAGCCACTCTTCTGAGCAAAGATATGCAGAGAAAAAAATAGGAACCCTCGTCTGGTGAGGCACTAACTGTTGTAAGTACGAGTAATAGAGGTAGAAGTAAAGAAAGAGGAAAATATAATAATCAAAGGAGATCAAAATCTATATCACAGTCAAGAAGAAAAACAGGTGCCTATTGGTTTTGTGGAAAGCCGAGCCGCACAAAAAAAAATTGCTGGAATTATAAGAAGGCACATGACACAGTCATTAAAAATCAAGAAAACACTGTAGGTGAAAAGGATGATGGTGTTTTGATCTTGGCTGCTAGAGAAACAACTGTAGACTCTTGGGTACTTGATTCCGGAGCTTCTTTCCATGCTACTTCATGTAGGAAAGCTTTTACAAATTTTAAAGAAGGTGTTTTCGGTAAGTTTTTCTTGGTGATACTAAGGAATGTGAAATTGTTGGTAAGGGTGATATAGTTTTAAATTTAAAAAATGGCAGTCAATGGATTTTAAAGGATGTGAGATATGTCCCTTTATTGAAAAGAAATTTAATTTCTGTAAGTCAATTAATTGCTTCTAGGCGTGATGTTAAATTCTCTTTAGAAAATTGGCAAGTAACAAAGGGGGTTTTAGTGCTTGCAAAAGGCAAGAAGTTGGGTAATCTTTATATTTTAAAATGCCATGGTGAAGTGGGAACTGCCATGACAGTCATGGACAACAATTTGGAAATTTGGCATAAGAGGCTTGGTCACATGAGCAAGAAAGGGCTTGAAGTAATGCTTCAACAAGATCAACTTCTCGGCTTGCAATAAGTGGATTTGTAGTTTTGCGAGCATTGCCTTTATGGAAAACAAAGTTGGGCCAACTTCTTGAGGACAGACCATGATAAAAAAACTACTCCTTTGGCACTTGTGCATTTAGACGTTTTTGGTCCCACTGAGGTAACTTCATTTGGTGGTGCAAATTACTTTGTCACATTTCTTGATGATTATACTTGAAAAGTTTAGATTTACATGTTAAATAATAAATCAAAAGTTTTTTCAAAAGTAAAAATTTTCAAAGCTCTTGTTGAAAATCAAATAGGGCATAAAATTAAATGTCTGAAAACTGATAATGGAGAAGAGTTTTTCTCCTCGGAGTTTGATAATTTCTATGTAGACAACGACATTCATAGAATAAAGGTGGTCCCATTCACCCCTTAGGAAAACAGTGCAACTGAGCGGTTGAATCAAACAATTTTAGAGAGAGCTCGCTGCATGCACTCCAATGCCGGTTTGGGAAAAGAGTTTTGGGTAGAGGCGTGCAACATTGCAGTATATTTGATCAATCGTGCCCTGTCATCTCGTTTGGATTTTGACATTCCTGAGGAGAGATGGCTTGGGAAGAGAATTTCATATCATCATTTGCGGGTGTTTGGTTGTGAAGTGTTCGTGCATATTCCCAAAGAACAATGAATGAAGCTTGATTTCAAATCTAAGAGGTGCATTTTTCTGGGCTATGGAGAATACCAATTTGGTTTTAGGCTGTGGGATCCCATTGCTAAAAAGATTGTTTGCAATCGGGATGTTGTCTTCAATGAGAAAAAATTCCCAGGTTTGCAGCCTCTGGATAAATCTTCTGATGAATATTTTGATGTTGATTTATTTGACAATGGTCGTGTCAAGCAAACTTCTGTGCCATTTTCCCAGCCTTTAGTAATTTCTTCAAATTTGAGCATCCCTGCTTGTTCGCAGCCATCAAATTCAATTGCTTTGCCTTCAACTTTTACATCCCTTGTTTATACTACCACACTGCCCCCTCTGTTTAATCCAGTGCCATTGTAATCTAAAGCGCAACCCCATGAAACTCATTTGTTGCCTTCACCAGTGACAATGCAGTTAATAAAAGGCAATACACCTGCCTTAACAAGTTCGCTACACTCACCACACCAAGCCCAACCTTCACTAAGAAATTTGCTGCCTCTAAATTCACATTCACAACCTGCTACAAATCAAACACACCCAATGGTAAATGCACTACCTTTGATACATCATTCACAACCACATATAAGTCAAGTGCAGTCTTTGATAGATAATACGCTGCCTTCCTTTGACCAAACACAACATTCAAATGTCACATCGCTGCCATTGCAAAGTCCATCACAACCTCCAAACTCTCAAATGCTACCTTTCTTGTTTGATTCGTAGCTTCCACCTAGCACTACGTAGACTTCATTAGGTGAAACACAGCCTTTGCAGTCCACAATAATAAATTCGCTGCCTCTGGTTAATTCACAGCCTTACACAATGCCATCCTTAATGCATCCTCAGGGGAAGCACCTTGCTAAGCAGATCTTAGGAGAAAATATACAAGAACAGATCAGTGTACAGAGTATAGCAAAACAGGGCATGGGAGATAATTTATAGAGTAATCAGGAAAATCTAGAGCAACATGGTGTTTTACAATAAAAAACTGGTCCTCAATTACGGAGATCAACTCGGAAGAGGAAGTTACCACAAAAGTATGATGATTTTGAGTTATTTTCTTCTGATAATTATGGTTATGAATTATTGCTTTGTGGTGAGGCAGAGCCGACAACTTTCAAACAAGCTTCCAAAGATGTAAACTCAGTTAAATGGATGGAGGCGATGAATGAAGAAATGGATTCTTTGCATGCTAATGACACTTGGGATTTGGTTCCTCTTCTGCCAAATCAGAAACCTTTGAAGAATAAATGGGTGTATCATGTGAAAGAGGAAGAGGGAGGTCATCAACATTATAGGGCCAGATTAGTTGTCAAGGGTTTTGCTCAAGAAAAAGGCATTGATTTCAATGAGATATTTTCACTAGTTGTGCAAATGACCACTATTCGAGCAGTATTAGGCTTGGTAGCCATTTGGGATCTTGAACTTGAGCAATTAGATGTTAAAGCTGCTTTTCTTCATGGAGATGTTGAAGGGGAATTATACATATTGGAGCAGCTTGAAGGTTTTGCAAAACTGGGTCAAGAGCATTTATATTACAGATTGAAGTGGAGTTTGTATGGGCTCAAGCAAGCCCCCAGGCAATGGTATTTAAAATTTGATAGCTTCACGACTCAACAACAATTTATTTGTTGTGATTCAGACCTGTGTATTTATTACAAGAAGCTTCCAAATGGTGAGTTTGTCATTTTATTACTTTATGTTGATGATATGTTGGTTGTTGGAAATAGTGTGAGGATAGTTCGTGAGTTAAAACAACATTTATCTCAGAGATTTTCCATGAAAGATTTAGGGGCAGCAAAGAGGATTCTTGGGATGAATATAATCAGGGATAGGAAAAAGAGAGAACTTAGATTATCTCAAGAAAATAATATTATAAAAATCTTAAATAGATTCAATATGAATCATGCCAAATCTGTGAGTACTCCTTTGGCTGATCATTTTAAATTATCCTCAGCTATGTGTCCTAAAACAAATGAAGAAAAAGAACACATGAAGCATGTCCCATACTCATCCATAGTTGGCAACTTAATGTATGCCATGACTTGTACTCGTCCAGATATTGCTCAAGTAGTGGCAGTTGTGAGTAGATTTATGAGTAATTCGGGTAAACAACATTGGCAGGCAGTACAATGGATATTCAGGTATTTGAAAGGTACTTCTGATTGTGGTTTATGTTTTGGTGGTAAGGACATAAATCTATGAGGTTATGTTGATTCAGATATGGCTGGAGATCTGGATAAAAGGCGTTCTACCACCGGTTATGTATTCACTTTTGTTGGGGCAGCGATCAGTTGGGTTTATCGGTTGCAATAGGTGGTTGCACTTTCTTCTACGGAAGTATAATAAATTTCTCTTTCTGAAGGGGCAAAGGAAATGATATGGTTGCAACATTTGATAGGTGATTTATGGTTTCAACAATCTATTTTTACTCTTTTTTGTGATAGCAATAGTGCTATTCACTTGTCAAAAAATTTAGCCTTTCATAATTAGACAAAGCACATAAAGCTGCGATATCACTTCATTCGCCATTGTATCGAAGAGGGGAAGCTGCAGGTGGAGAATTGACACAAAGTTGAATCCAACTAACATGTTGACGAAAGTAGTTCCGAGGGAGAAGTTCAAATTATGTAGAGCTTCTCTCGGACTTGTGCAGCTCTGACATTAACTCTATAGCGGTGGGATTTCTCTGAGCAACAATTTGGTCTTCAAGTGGGAGATTGTTGGGTTCAGTGAAGCCCAAATTAGCATGTTTCCTTCATAATTCGAAATAGTTTCTTTCTTTTGTTTAACTTCTATTGGCATGTGTTCGCCAACTTAGAAGTTGTCTATTTCGAATGGATTTTTCTATTAACTGGTTGGAGATTGATTTATAATTAAGCTGCTGGCTGAATGTAATCGAATTCAAAACTTGATAATAATAAGAGATAATCCCTGAGTGTGGACATATCCATTAAATTAATGGTGAACCACAATAAATCTAGTGTTCATATTTTGTGATTGATTTTAATCTTTTATTTTCTGCAATTTCTTTTTCACTTAATTCTGCAAATTATATTCAACAAGATGTTCCCCCATCACAAAACCCTAATTTAATTAAGCAAGCACCACAAAAATAAACTCATCAGCCATTGCAATCAATGTGAAATAAAGCTAAATGAGGTTTACTACATGCTATGAAGCACTCAACAAGGAATAAAATTGAACAGAGGAGATAAGAATATTGAAAGCACTCACTCCAACGTGTGCAATAGACAAGCAATAAATATTCATTTCAGTTTGTTCAAACTCTTTATCTCTTGCAACAATCTTCATAGCTATCAATCCCATAATACTTGCAATCATTGCCACCACTCCTACATGCAATGTATCATATACATTATCCAGTACAAACCCCAAAATAATTGCCATTAAAAATTATATAGAAACACCAATCCATCGCCTAACCTATAGTTTATTTAACGCAAATTCATTACAACTTATGGGTGGTTAAGGTGCCTAGTGGAGATGGCTACTGTGATGGATGGCTTGACTTTTGAGTGTTGAAATGAAAAGGCCAAGCTCCACATAATTGACTGTTAAATGACAAAGAATTAGAGTCCAGAGGAACTCCAAATGCAATGCATCCTTCTCTACAACCCATGCAACTCCCTAATACCTCTTCAGCCTTTATGTCATGGGCTATGGGGAATGATAATCTATCAATTCCTATGCAAAAGTTATTACAAAGTCTACCACAACTTATACATGAGCAAAAATAAAAATAAAAAATGAATTCTGATATGTGGCCCTTTCAAATAGTAAATTTTATTCCCAAAACGTTAATTTAGTCGTCTAACACAATGCAATCGCCCCATCTTCAAACTCTTCCACCAAACAAAAGTAATAATGAAGGGTATATTATAGGTTGTATGTTCGACTCTCGATCTCTCCAAATTATGGAATAAACCCTAGATTTTACTATCTCGTCTATCTTTTGAGCCTCTTGATTTTGACTACTCTGCATAATTTCGCTTCAAATTCATAAATACCTCTGAAATTTATCCAAACCACACATTCCATTGATATTTTACCTTAGTTTTCCAGCAACTTAAGCAGAAGCACGCACAATAAAGATATGCGTGAGAGCAACAGATCAATGGTGTCAAATAACAATAGTAGGGTTTTAGTGCACCGACTCAGTAATGGCCTCTATATCTGAGGACGCCCTGAGCAATACAACGATAAGCAACTGATGATGAACTCCGCGACAGTACCTTAAACGGGAGGAGACAAAAAATCAATCCCTTCATTTAACAGATAGCAACATAATTATGTTATTTAAATGAAATAAAACACAACAAAAATGATCTGACAACTTAAAGATTCCAAAAAATAAAGTTCAATGAAACTATGGCAAGCGACTTACCTAAAAATTCTGCAAAAATTGTGTCGTTCCGTCGAAGATGTCGATGATTAAAAATAGGCAGAGCTATGGTAGAGCGTCAGATCATTAGCAATAGGGTTAGCCGAAACAAGCATCGAGAAAGGCGATGCAATTCTCCTCCTCTCGCTGTCACAACCACCAATCCACTTAACACGGTTGCAGAGATCACAAATCAGGTCAGAGACTCATCTGCTGTCCTCACCTTCGTTACATCAGAACTGGTTAACAATGATGGTGCCTCTGCTACAAGGTCTTTGGCAAGCAAGTTACCTAAAAATTCTGCACAAATTGTGTCATGCTATCGAAGATGCCGACAGAGCTTGCAACAATTACCACGACAAAAAATTATTTAAATAACATGAACCAAAACCAATCTTCCTACAACTGTTGCTTCAATCTATTCACAATAAATGAAATATGAAAATATCAGCGTTTTAAGGCTTACTTATGAGCATTCAAGTGCATTCGAGTTCACAGGGTAAGATATTAACGTGATTGTCACATGTTTTTTGCACTTCGCTAACTACATCGATGATCAGACAAGTTGCTGCAACTCACCAAATTGGAGAAGTGAAAGGTCAATACCAGTGCAGAAGAGTTTGGAGGAGCAGAAAATGGCAAAAAATGATGAACGACTGAGATTTGTCTTGCATGCTTGTCTGCGCCAATTTGCACCATTCAGCATAAAAAGGGGTTGGAAAAGCTCAACGTGGGGATGCCTTCGGCGTAATTATATTTAGAATCTCTTTTAAACATTTGCAACACTTGCAATTTTTATCTTAGCTATTCCTTGATATGTGGTTTGAAAAATGCCACTTTCTTTCTTTGATTTTGTTGCTCTTGCAATATTTGGGAAGATGATCTCATGCATTACTTGAAAGATGTAGAAGAGATACTTGAAATCATTTTTCTTGTTACCCTTGAGAAAATCCTTCTCTGCTTGAGATAATGCATTGTCTTCTATTGCATTTCTAAGGTCAAGGAACCCATTCTCCATAAGCTCCCATAGCTAAACAAAACTTTCATTATGATTTCTTACCATTAATCTTAGAAATTTGCAAGACTTTTACTATAAAAAGATGCTATTATTTGACTTTGATATTAGATGAAGGAAAAATAAAAGACTAAAAATACAAAAACAACTCAAACACAAATTAAATTGATTGACATAAGACATCAACTCTTTTTATTACATATTCAAGAAAATTATATAGAACATTGAAAAATAGAACTAATAACTAGCAATGCACCTTGGCGTGTAATGGTTTTTTTTGTTAATTTAGAATTTGTATGGATAAAACTTAGGATTTGAGATTAAGCATAGTAGAATGTAATTATGAAATGCTTTGATTTAAAAAGAAAAATAATTTGAAATAATTGTTTGTTTATTTGTTTATAATATAATTTATAAATTATGAATATTAGTGGTAATTTAGAAACAATATTTAATTCTTGACTTACTTTCTTTCTTTGTATAAAGTGTGATAAGTTAAATTCAATGTATTTAAATATGTTTTTCTAAAATATAATAGTTTTTTTAAATTTGAACAATATAATAATTTGGTTTTTTTGTTTTTGACCTTTATAATGTGAATGTGAAGCATATTTTCTAGTGGAAATGTAGAATGAATATATGATTCTTTGATTTCTTTCTTTGATTATTTTATATTAGGGTCATTGAACATTCAATAATCTTCCATTATTTAACACATTGTCAATGGTCCATTATTTATAATATTATATTCATATATAATAATTTTATATTTAAATATGAATGAATATAAAACCTTCTAATTTAGATTTAACTATTAAAATAATAAAAAATAAAAACCATACTATAATTATATTCTCTTTTCTATTCTTATTTTAGAAGGATATCTCTCTACCTATATTATACCTATATTATGTATATTAAATTAATTTAATATATATGCTAGTTATATTTTCTTTTCTATTCCTATTTTAAATAATTAAATACAAACACATTATAATTTTATATAAAAATTTAATAATTAATAAAATAAACTCACACAAACCATATATGTTTAACCATGCATGGCTGTGCGCCCCTCTAGGAAAATTCACCGTCAGCAATTCACCCATAGAAAATTCACCCTCAACAATTCATGGCCACAGAAAATTAACCGCCAAAAATTCATGCAATTAATTTTTGCCTTTTCTGCGGTGAATTGTGGACTGTGAATTAGTGGTGAATTTTCCGAGGTGAATTGTTGGCAGTGAATTGTCATGATATGACGGTGAATTAGTGATGAATTTTCCGAGATAAATTGTTGAAAATGAATTAGCAATAAATTTAGTATATAGGGCTGTGTATTTTTTGTTTTTGTTAACGACAGGGTATCCCCGCACCTATCCCCGCACCTATCTTCAGTAAGTAGCTGATGATTCGTCATCTATATCAGATTGCATTCCCAACTAATAAATGATCTAAATCCGTGTTATCGATTCCATCCCGGATTAGCCAGAGGCTGCATGAGACGCTGAAGCCACTTCAGTCCAGAGAATGACAGGGTGTTTGGGATTCAATGTTGTAAAATTCCTGAGCAAGCGAAGGCGAGCCCACTGCGTTTCGCAGGGTTTCGTCTCAAAGAAGATTGAGCTGAGCGATGGCACGGACACCACCATGCATTGCTGGCTCAAATCTTCACCGGACAAACCCGCGGTCCTGCTTATTCACGGCTTCGGAGTCGACGGCCTCTCCGCCTGGGAAAAACAAATCTCTGCTCTGGCAAAGCATTTCAGTCTCTACATTCCGGACCTCATCTTCTTCGGAGAGTCCACCACAAGGAGCCCCGCAAGGTCCGAGATATTTCAGGCGGAGTGCGTGAAAAGCATGTTAGATTGCCTGCAAGTGAAGAGCGTTATGGTGGTTGGCCATAGCTATGGTGGCTTCGTGAGCTTCTGGATGGCGCACCGATTTCCAGAGCTTGTTCGCCGTCTTGTGATCGTGAGCTCCGCTGTTTGCATGACGCCGTCGAGCAACGATGATGTCCTCTCGGAGTTCGGCGCTTCCGACATCAAGGAGCTTCTTTTTCCCAAAAGCGCCCCCGCCCTTAAGAAGGCCCTCCATCTTACCCTTTACAACAGGCCATGGCTTCCTAATTTTATACTGCGAGACTGGATGGAGGTACTATTCTATTTTTCCAATTTAGAGACCTATTTTTTAATTTTTTTTTTCTGAATTCTGAATGAATTGAATGTCGAGTTTCAATCTTTCTTGAGGTACAAATGTCAATCATTAGCATAGATGGATATTTTCCACATAAAGGAAGTTTCTAGATTAGAAATAGATCTTATCATTGAAAAATATTTTGAATTTTAATTAATTAATAAATACGATCAAGTGTATCTAAAGCTGTTGGGAAGTTCTAATTGTAGAGTCAATCTAACATTGAGAATAAAAAACTCCAACCGCTTGTTTTCAGGAAAAATAGTTGTTTATGTTAGAAAATGGAATTGTAGAAGCTAAAAACAAATATACAAGATAGACACATTCTTCCGTTAAAGTTATGTTAAAAAAACAATCAAAAGAAAAAACAAATACAGTTTGAGGCAGATTCCAAGGCCTATTTTTAGGAAAAATAATTGTTTACATTAGAAAAATGGAACTGTAGAAGCTAAAAAACAAATATACAAGATAGACAAATTTCTTGTTTAAAGTTATGTAAAGAACCAATTAAAAGAAATAAATAAATACAGTTTGAGGCAGATTCTCTATGCAACTGCTTTAGCTTATTTTGGCTAATAGTCACTGCTCAATATTTTAAGTAGTAATTTGTGGGGCTGGTGGCCCCATGAATTTTAATTAGCTGCTTTCTAAAAAAAATGTAGTTATTATTTATTTGCATGTATGAATGAGTAAGAAATTTATGTAGCTGATAGCTTTTTCAATTCCTAAACACCAGTTACTCCACCAAAATAGGAAAGATTCTAAATTATCTTTTTCCCACAATTTTAAATTTGCATGGAACACTCCTCAACAGTTCACCACGGGAAAATTTATGCAATTAATTTTTGGCGCGGTGAATTGTCATGGCGGTGAATTTTCCCGTGGTGAATTATTGACGGTGAATTTTCCATTGGTGAATAGCTGGCAATTATATTCTATTTTACATTATTATTAGATAAATTGTATTAAAACTAATTAAATTAAGAAAAAGCTAAATAAAATAAAATATAAAATAGATATAAATAAATTTATTTGAAAAATCTAAGTATATATATATATATATATTATGATTTGATAGATTAAATGACAATTACATTTTAATTAGTTACACTTATTAACTTTGTTTACATTTTAAAAATAATTTGTATTAACAATTATTTTTTATATTATTAATTTACATTGCTTACTTTATTTTGTTTTTATTTAAGAAATTTAAAAAATCTATTTCATTTATCTTTTCAAAATTTTCTTTTTTTAATTTATTTTTTCACTTATTTAAATTATAAATAAAAATGCTTATTTTAAATAAATAAATACACATTTTTCATTTAAAATTTTGTTTTTTAAAATTTAATTATATCTAGTAAAATGATCAAACTACTGTCATTAAAAACTGACTGCTTCTGCTTAATTTTGAGTTCTTAACATCTAACTGGTTGGTATTTAATGTACGGAAGAATATAGAAATTAACAAGGAAGAAAAGGCAGAATTGGTGGATGCTCTTGTTATTGGCTCAAATAATACTCCTCATCCACTTCCACCACTGAACCAGGTAAACAAATATGATTAACCTATGGATTATAGATTATTGCTTTTATAAACCAATCCTCCAATAACACTCCTTTTCCAATTTACAGAATGTTCTTATAGTATGGGGAGAGTATGATCGCATATTCAAGCTGGAACAAGCCTATCTTCTTCAAAGGTTTCAGTTGTATTCTCTTTACAGTAAAACAAATTTCATACTTTAGAAAATGACAATAGATTCAGTTTTATTTAAAGTATATCTTGCATTTAATTGGTATTTTTATGGTAGGGAGACCTTACAATCTTATGGAACTAATGCAGGCATATTGGGGACAAGGCTAAGCTTATGGTGATAAAAATGTGTGGGCATGTCCCTCCACTAGAGAAAACAGCTGAGTTGAACACAACTTTGCTGGATTTTTTGTTGGATGCTAAACCAATGTAATTGTAATGGTCCATTACTCTTTAATATCTTAAAGACAAAGCATTTTGGATCTGCCATGTCCATTAGAATCTGGCCTGCAATTTTTCTTGCGTATTTATTTTTAGATCTGTATGGATGATTCACATTCTTAGATGTTTTCATCGTTTTAGATTACTTTGGTACAAGGGAACTTTAATTGTCAAACATTGGATATTTTAAATCAGATGATTGTGCTTTGAAAAGTGAATAAGAGAGGGTACTTACTTTGATAGTTGAAGAATGATATCAAAGAGATAAAGTTTAAGATTATTTCTTGAAAACAATCCCTCTCTATCAGTGTGAATATTTGGAATTTTGTATTGGATCCCCCTCTACCTTGCCTACACCTCCCTCCTCTCCCTTGCTTCCTCTTCCCCTAGTTGATGCTACTATTGTGTGATGGATAAATGAATTAACATTGTGCTTAACATGCTATCTTTCTCACACTTATGAAATGAGTTAATGAAATGATGGACTAACCTTTATGCTTATGTTAAGAATAGGAATAGGTTATTTCTTCCTTCTTATTGAATTTACTTCATTTTGTATTTTATGTATTTTGGTTATAAAGGAGAATAATGTCCTGTGTGATTATCAATCTTCTCTCATTTCTAGTAGAGTAATATGCTAGGTGTTTATGTTGTCTTAAGGGTGAACATTCAGTCTGCTCTTTATCTTTTTAGCTGATAGGCTACATGTAGTGTGAGATTTGAGCCTGAAACAAGTCTCATGCCTACAAACCACTATTAAGTCATCAAAAAACAAGTTTTAGCTACCATTTAATGGTAAATTAGCTACCATAAAGCCTCCAAAATATCACTTATAACGTAAAAGTCAGATAAATATTAATTTTCCAACTAGATGGGAACATTTTATTTCCATTTGCAATATTTTTTGTCAATTTGATGGCAACTTTATTTTTTCAATTATTATTAATTGTTTAATCCAGCCACATACAACTAGAATTTGCAGCAAATGACATCCATACACACCCATGCAAAAATACGTACTCTATAATATATTAACATGCATATAATTTTTTATTGGCATAATCCTTGAACCTCCTTTAGGTGCAAGTTCTAGTGGTAGATGGTGCCTTGTGAGTGTCTCCTTATTGTGCTTGTGTTCCTACTAGGAGAGTGTGCCATATTAGTATGCATGCTACTCCTCCTTTATTGAGATGAAATATCTTCTCTCCTTTTATGTTTACATACACATTTTTCTGCATGTGTTTGGCTTTGTGTTAGTGTAGGACCATATGTGATGACTAGTTTGTGTGAGTGTATGTTATAACACTCTTACATGCTATATTTATTAACATAATATTTTCTGTGTTTTATTCCATCTTATCCTTAGTAAAATCTAGGAATTATGATATATAATAATGAAAGACATCCCTAGATATGCCTTGGCCTCCACATACAATAAAAATGGGAAACCCTATTCTATTGCCATGTGGTAGGATAACAAGTTATAATTTACCACATCAAATGAGTAATCTCACTTTATGCCAAATATCCTCTAATTTAAATCTCCAAGAGGGAAACAAAGTGTATTTAGTATTTGAGTCCCATCACTCCATAAGGGTTGTTGACATGGACATAACATAGAAATATTAGGGTATCTCTTGCATATGCCCTAAATTATTTCTTTCTATCATATGAATATCAATTGGCATAAGATCTAATGCTAAGAGGTTGTATAACTAGTATATGTTGAAGTACTTATGAACCTCAAAATCATCCTACATCACAATAAAAATGGAAATTTAAATATTTGTATTACAAAAAATACAAAAAATTGACATTTAGAGATCCCAAGTTTACTAGAAAATTCTTTATTGAGAAATTTGGTTTAAATTCATAGGTATCTCTTATGCATGTGGGATCATATCTAGAAAAATTGGCTCAAGCTCATAAAAATGAGTATACTTTTATGATAAAGAGGTTAAACATCTAGATTTTATTGTATAAAACAAAATTGCTACCTCTTTTATGCTATTCTATTTAATTTTAAAGTTTTTAAAATAAAAATCGAGGATAAATGATGCTTACCTCTTGAAGTGGGTTGCTAGCATCAATATAAACGTGTAATTTGTATATATTTTAGTAGGAAAATGGCCTTTACAATGCAACATTATGAAAAGTCTAGAAATCTCTATCTCAAAGGGGTGAATGTGAAAATGAATTTTTATGATATCTCTCTCTCTCTCTCTCTATATATATATATTCCACAAGCCAATTTTTTACCCAAACCTTAAATGCTTCAAATGGGATGATGCTATTCACGATGAAGAATACTACTAGTGACTTGAAATAACACATAATCACATTTTAAGACATAATTCCATCCTAGTGCATTTATTACAACCATTATTTTACCAAGACTATATTTATGATCCGAATGATCATAAGGGACATCTTTTTAATTAGTATTTAACATATTTTATTTATTTTTCTATATCTATAACTCTAGTTTATGCTCTTTGGTAATTTCCTCATGCTCGGGTAAGTACAAAAAGATGGGGGGCCAAAAAGGGGTCTTAAGTGGCCACATTTTTTTTTTGCGAAATTAGAAAATACTGACCTTGGATGAGAAATTGAGGATAGTTACGCTCAAAATTTTAAGATGCAACAAAAATAATGTTTGTAGTGCTCTGAGTCTACTTTCTAAACTTCTAATTCTTTTTGAATATGGTAGAGACTAAGGGGTTCAAAAAAGGGAGCCACATAAATTAGTGTTATTTTTGTTAGAAAAACACAACATAGCATCTTTTGTGGCTCCCTGAAAAGGTTTTTTTTTTGTTGGTATTTTTAAAATCACTTCTATGAGAAATTAGCTAACAATATGTAGTTTATGCTCAATTTTTCTAATATTTTTTTAATAAATATTTTATTTTTTACTAATTTTAATGTATGTATGTATGCTTATATGTATGTGTGTATGTATGTATGTATGTATTTATGTATGTATGTATGTATGCTTGTATGTATGTATGTAAGGATTTTGGGTTTAGGGTATAGAAGGGTGAGGGTATAGGTTATAGGGATGAGGGTTGAGGGTTGAGAGTTTACAGTTGAGGGATAATGTTCAAGTTTGAGTGTCTAAGATATAGGGTTCATGGTATAAGGTTGAGTATAAGAATCTTGGTGTTCTACTCAGTAAAATTTCCAAAGATGTCATGTTAAGTGAATATTTTAGGATTCCATGACATAGCAATACAAATTTTTCTTTCCATAATGTAAATTACATGCATATTTGAGATAACACTATTTTCAAACTTCCATTACACTCTATTGTAATTTCACAAATTTTTCCATAACAAAGATATCATATTGATTGAAATCAAGTATATTATTCAAGATTACATCCTTCCATATAATGGGTACATGATACATACATAACTCTTTTGATCTTCATCTAGAAATAGATATACAAACTGATCCCAATGCTACTGCAATGGTGCATACCTTATGGATGTCCTCGCTCCCTGGTGCACACACTCCAATTGTCCCTAATGCTGGTGCAAAAATCCACAAACCTTGGCTTCCATATGATGAGGAGAAGCATCACTCAAGTTCTTTTCTGAAAACCACAAACTCAAATGCAGTTTCTTGCACATCTATCATTTGATAGATGGGCAGGTGCATGAAGTTGGGTACCAATTTTCTGGCCACTTTTAAAAGAAGTTTTAAAAAACGCGTTTGCGTTATAACGTGCTCGCATTATTTCACGTTAAAAACAAAGAAAAAAGTGAAAGTACTTGCCTTGGAATACCAACCCAAAGGCTTGGAGGGC
The DNA here is from genome assembly GCA_007258455.2 of Sequoia sempervirens. NCBI lineage: Eukaryota > Viridiplantae > Streptophyta > Pinopsida > Cupressales > Cupressaceae > Sequoia > Sequoia sempervirens. The sequence continues at coordinate 51,727,322 of VDFB02179234.1, forward strand.
ATTCCCAACAAGGCCAGAGATGTGTTTTTGCAAATTCTACAATTTTTCACATAATCGGGTCCGTGCTCACCATCAAGATTGCATCTAGTTCAATATCGACAAAATTGAAAATATGGGTAATGTTAGGTTCTCTCTTAGCTATCTAATGATGCAATTTTTTTCACTTTTTGACAATTTTAAGCCTTTCACTCATAATTTCTTTTGTTTGTATGTCTATTTTTTGCCAAAAAGTAGTGTTTGGTGTTTTTTTTGTTATAAATTAACCGTTCATCAAAATTTTAAATAAGTTATATTTTTAGAAACTAGACTCCATTCTACAAATTTTTGAAAAAAAAAGAAAAAAAATCAATTATTTTCCAAAATTTGTAGGGGGAGCACAGCCAAAATTCTGCTTTTCAGGAAGTGCGCACTTAGAAAATTAGTAAAAAATCAAATATTCATTAAAAAATTATCTAGATGCTATTAGCTAACTTCTGACCATAGCGATTTTAAAAATACTACAAAAAAGTTCACCGTGCTCAGGTCGTACAAGAGTTGCTATGCTATGTTTTTCTGACAAAAACAACACCAATTTGTGTACATCACTTTTTTGAACCCCTTAATATCAACCATTTTCAAAATAAATTAGTAGTTTAGAAAGTAGACTCAGAGAACTTTGATCCTTTTTTTTGTTCCATCTCAAAATTTTGAGTGTAACTATCCTCAATTTTACGTCCAAGGTCAGCATTTCCTAATTTCAGAAAAAAAGTGGCCACTTAAGCCCCCTTTTTGGGAACCATCTTGGTGCACTTACCCATATGGCCCTACCCTTCGATGAAGGGATTGGTTGGTAAACCCCATAACAATAGCCTATTTGAGCTTAGTGTTGTGTCCTACAAACTAGAACCTAATCATACGTTCATCTTCCCTACGAGTATGAAAATCCTGAACTAGAATGCATATAAGGAACACAGTGAAATGACAATGTAAATAGTGGCTACTTACACTACTTTGGCCAAATTATTCTCACCTAGTACTTCGAGTGTCAGTCATCCCATTCACATACACTACCATAGCTCAGTTTGAATTATGATCGTTCATATACTATGCTTAAATGTAATTTCCTCCAATGGGTAATCTTTAACCCTAGAAATAACCTACTCCCCTTTTTCCCAAAATACAATGGCATCTCTACCAAATAAGCCTAAGCATAAGTTACCCCTTCAATGGACATTCCTATCCTAGGTATAACATATTAACTTTTCTAGTTTACACATTAACTTTACATACACATCTTAACAAGCTATTCCCTTCAATGGACAACCTAGTCCTAGGTAACTTTATAAGCTAAAGTATAACTACATAAGCTTCATCTAGTCATAGATTAAATATTCATATATAACTCACTGGACATTCAATAATATATCACATTAATAAGTGATTCTCATCAAGAGTATAGTCACATCAATGAATGACCTCAATCAAAGAATAATAATATCAATAGATGATTCTATTCGAGAGTGTATTCTCCTTAACTAAAAGGGTTTAAACAAAGAGTATACTCTTGTCAATACTATAACTTCATATTAAGAGTGTAATGAAACTAGTCAAGTAGCAACTCCAACTTACTAGGTATTTCCCACCTACGTTTCAAACATATAGAATTCCATAAACTCAAGTGATTTGGCTTAATCACAAAGGTGAGTTTCAACCTTGATACATCCTAATCTTAGGATAAAGTCATCAACCAATGACTAGTTTGATTATATAGGGTACTCTAACCCTATATGTTCCAATCAAGACCAATTGAACAACTCAACCAAGTAGGCTATTGCCAACCATACATTTAAATGAGTAATCAAGTATAAATCCCAACCTAGTAGGTAAAACTCTACCCAAGATCTCATTGTTTAATCAAATAATACCAAACTCAACCCTAGTACATTAATCTAAACCTAGGGTTCCATTCAAGAGTATAAAGTATGGTCAAGTGATCATTCCAGTAGAGATAATTGATGTTGTTAACATAACGTCACATCGTATCTTTCATATCTTTACTTTTTAAATGCTAACCCAATCATTCCCAAGGTTCCTTTAGCATAATAATCTACAATTTCAAGTTGTTTCATGACGTGGATACATTTCATAATATACATGTAGTATTACTACCCATGTATAGAAATAACATCATTATCTAAATCTCCATATAGGGTATATAGGAGTATAGAGACTCTTCCTTAAGCTAACAATGTTTAATCATTCCTAATATCTTAATACTAATGAAAAAAATTTATTAAGCTAATCAAATAAAGTATTCAATTCTCAAATATTTCACAAATAAAGACAAATAAGAGAAGTCTAGATCCTCATGCTTGTAATACGCTTAATCCAATTGTCTGACTTGACACACAACCTTCCAACAACAACTTCCTAGATTCACTTAGCTATCTCAAAGCAATACTTCAAAAATACTTCTCTCACAAGTTGTCAATATGCCCTCACAAATATAAGTCATTCAAATATAGCTCTTCACAAAATACTCAAGGCTCTCACAAAATATAACATAATGTAATTGTAGAATAATGCAAAATAGTACAGAATAGTGCGTCCCAAATGAGAGAACTAACTTCTCTATTTATAAAACAAAATTCAAGACATTACAGCCTACAAAAGAGGCATTCCAGTCAACACATTTTACCATGCAAGTCAACTCACACTGGTCAACTAAGAGGTGGAAACAAACAAAGAGTTTACTCAACATATAATGCCACAAAAATTGATGTCTATGGTTGACAACAACAAAAGACTAGTTCAATCTACAAATGATCAAATGATGACAATTCACTTGCTACAGAATAGAATTCTATAGGAAATAGAGCTTTCTCAATTTGGTGCCATGTATTTAGTCAACCTCCTTTCCCTTTTTCCCAGTTATCTACTTTGAAACAGTCTTCTACTTTTAGGTGACACTTACACATTAGCTTTCTCAATTTGGTGCCATCTATTTAGTTAACCTGCTTTCCCTTTGGCGCGGTTATCTACTTTGAAATAGTCTTCTACTTTTAGGTGACACTTACACATTAATGACTTGGTCATGGTTTCATTGAGCAACATAGATAAGATGAGTCACTCCTCTATTTTAGTGTATACTTGGTGCTTTGATCAATTCATAATCTGCTATATATTTTTCCTATTCTCGTGCGATTTATACTTTATATTGCAACTATTATATATTCCATCACTTTGTATATAAGAATCCAATGTTTGTTGTTAATAATCTAAAGATGCATTTCAATAGTATCGACTATGGTTTGCTTCCATATTGACCTTTATTGTGGTGCAATACTTTGCATATGGTTCGACCTTACATACTTCTGCATTGCTTTGCGATGATAGGCTATATTACAAGACTTACGTGCTAGCTTAACTCCCTATATACTATGCCTAGTCATTATTGATGCCTTGTATTTTTTTAATGATTCATATATGAAAGACCAGTCTCCCCTATGTTTTGAAAATCTTCAACATTCCTTCTCTTAAGCGCTTTATGCACAACCTCTTTTCATTTGGAATATGAAACTTTAGATGCATACTATGCGCTATGTATGGATAATACAATGCTTAAATATTAACATTTAATCCATCATATATATATTTATCTATAATATAATACATATCCACACACACACACACACACATATATATAACTTTAAAATGTCTACTTGATAATCAAATGCACATCCTCACATTTACACTTTCTGCATAATGATATAAATGATGCAATGATGTATATATATATTTATATGCGCGCGCGCACACACACACACATATTGCTTCTATCGAATATAGATTCTCGTCTTGATAATCAAACACACATATACGTTTATACATGTATATTAATGTATATATGTATACATGTTTCTTTTAATGATACTGTAGACATCCAAATTTGACCACTCCTGTATGGTCAAATTTGTCTCCTTTATTCGTCTATCTCATATTCCCCATCGATATTAATTAAATGATTTATTTAATTAATATTTCCCCTTTTCCTAAGGTTCCTAAAGTATTTAATTTAATAATTAAATACTTTACCTTTCATCCCTTCCTCTCTAAATTAAATAAATATATCAATTTATTTAATCTAGTCATTTGACCTTTTGAATTTAAATCAATTTTAAATTCCTTTTTTTCTTTCTCCTTGTCACATCCTCTATAATCCTCTTCTAATCTGGATTAGTTTTTAATTAATCCATGATTAAGATGTGCACACCTTTAATAATTAGGATTAATGTCACATCCTCCATAACTTGCAACTTGCTTCTAATCCTTCATTAGCTTCCCTAATCACCTATTTGCACAACCTTAATCTAATCCTCACGCCATTTTTGGTATGCCTCCAAGTCAACCTTCATAAATTCTTTCTTCATTTAGCCTAGACAGCCTCTTCCCCATGTGAATTAAAAATTCACATTTATTGCCCCAAGGTTCTCCTCTTCCCTATGTGGGTTGTTGAGAAATTCTAAAATTTCTCATGTGTCACATCTCCCACATGGGGACAAGAACCTCCTTTATGAGGAGACCTTGTCTTATCCCCAAGGTACTTCCAATCATGTGAATTAAAAATTCACATTTATTACTCCAATGTTTCTCTCTTTTCCATGAGGATTATTGAGGATTTCCAAAATTCCTCGTGTCACATCCTTCCCACATGGGGACAAAAACCTTCCTTTTTGAGGAAATTTTCCCCCGATCCCAAGGTGCTTTCAAGTACCTCCATATCACACTCCCCCTTTCCATCTCATTGCCACATGGAAAGATGTGAGGGCTTGTGAGTCATCAACTCACCTTAGCCCTTCATCTTGTCCATGGTGGCTAAATCCTAGACCTCAATTTCTCTAGAGACTTTTCCCCTAAAATAGAGGATTTTGGTCTCATTTCTAATTCACATTCACAATTATTCACTCAAGCTCTCACATTCAAGCATCAAAACTCTTGCATTCACCATTGTTGCACTCTTCAAGATCATCTTGCATGCATTTTTCATACACTTATCCAATACCCAACTCCATCATTGCATCCTTCATTGCACATAGATCATTTTGCATATAGTTTTAGGTGATTTTCCATCAAGGAGCACACAAGCAACCAAATCCAAAGGGCCAACCAACCAATCAACTTGGGAAAGATAAAATATTTGTTTCATCTTTGTTTGTTCAAGTCTAACTAGGTTAATCTTGAGGTGTTGTATTGTGTTCTTCTCCCTTTTGCATTTCATTTGTTTTACATCTCATTTAGGGTTAGAAAAAATGCTGCAGACATTTCTGGCACGCTCGGTGGGACCCACAAATGGGTATGTTCTTTTTATGTGCTTTGTTGTTTCAAGTTTTGCAAGTTCAGGTTACACACAAAGGTGATTCTGCTATTGAAATAAGCGATTTTGCATCAACAGGGGCAATTCTGTTGTCAAAATAGGCAAGCCTTCCTTAAACAAAGGTGAATCTACATTTGCAAATTCACCAATCTGTCAAACAGGGGCAAAATTGCTTCCTGTTTCTCAAAAAGGCTACCTTGCTTCTGACTTGGGTGAGCTTGCTTTCTGCAAACAGGCGAATATGCCTTTGAAACAAGCAATTCTGCTACTAATAGGGGCGATTCTACTTCAAACAGAGGTGAACCTGAGGTAAAATAGTGACTTAAATTTCTAGTTTTAGTGTTTGTTTGTTATCGTTTTCAGGTATTGACCCACCCCCCTAACTTGTCTGTTTGTGAGTGTGCTTCATTTTGCTAACGTTTGTGCAATTGTTTTCATTCGTCCAAGGCCAAAGGTTCCAACTACTAACATTTTCTTGTAGAACAATTAGTCCCAACATATTTAGTTTAGTTTGCTTGTTATTTTCCATACTAGTTAGGCACACATAGGACTAATTAGAGGGTCAAATCTACTTGTTTTCCCTATTTGTTAAGTGGGATGTTGACGTATCCAATCCCCTTGTGCCATTTGGAAATATTGGGTGATAATAAATCACAGTCCACTTTAGTCCATTTGTGTTACCCAAGAGGTGCTAGTACGTCTAAGCTCTCCCCTTGCGTTTCGTGCAAGCCTAGGGACCAGCCGAAAACATCTAGTATCTTCTTTTAGCGGGACCTACTTGGGGATTTCATCACCCCAAGGGATGATCCCAACCACGTGTATCGATGGGGTATATAAAGGGGGGAGAGCCAAAGCTATACCCCAATCTAGTCACGTCGTGTCTGGTGAAGTGTCAAAGTTAGGGTGATACTTAGATAAGACGTGAATAGTTGGTTCACGTTTCTAGTACCTCACTAGGGCTCTTGACTCATGCCTATGATGGGCTAGTGTTCACGGTTGTGCCTCACATATCAGGCGTATATTGAGGACTCCCTAGATCACCTTGTTCAACCTAGATAGAGGACCGTGTTTTCCATACCCTTCTCACTAATTTTAAGATTGTGCTACTTGAAGTGTCTTCTTTGTGTGAAACCAGTGCATTTATTTTTAGTTGAGTCGGCCTTACCTCCTATCTTTTGCTTGCTGTGATTTTGTCCTTTTCCATAGTTAGTTGTTTTTTATCCAGTCCAGTCCAAGTCTGTCATTTGGGTGAATTTTCTTCTATTTGGGGCAAACCTGTTGTCCACAGGGGTGATTCTGTCTTCTGTCTGAGTCGTTTCCCAGTCATTTCCTGTCAAATTTTCCCATTCTCCATAGAATAGGTGAACCCACACCCTGTTTGGGTGAGTTTGACACTACTTTGGGAAAACCAGATACCTAAAGGGGCGATTTTGCTTGCTATCTAAGTCATTTTGTTAGTCAAACAAATCATCACATTCACTTGTTTCCTCAAAAGGGGCGAGTTTACTACTGTTTTGGGTGAACCTGCTCCAAATTTGGGTGAACCTGCTTGCTGTTTCAGTCCCCTGTCAGTCTCCCGAATCATCATATTCTCCCATTCCTTAGAAATAGGTGATTTTGCAATATATTTGGGTGAATTTGTTCTTTGAACAACCAAACCCATCTTTTGTTTGATTCTCTGTTTGTCTATTTCCCTATTCGTTGAGTTTGTTTCCCTGTTAGGAGAATCTATTTCCCCATTTGTTGAGTCCGTTTCCCCGTTAGGAGAGCCTGTTTCCTTGTTCGTCAAGTCTGTTTCCCTTTTAGGAGAATTCATTTACCTATTCGTCAAGTCCGTTTCCTTGTTAGGAGAGTCCATTTCCTTGGTAGGAGAATCTGTTTTCCTGTTCTTTAAGTCTGTTTCCTCGTTAGGAGAGTTCATTTAACTATTAGGAGAGTCTGTTTCCCCATTCGACTAGTTCATTCCCCCATTAGGAGAATCAATTTTCCTATTCATTGAGTCCATTTCCCCATTAGGAGAGTCCATTTACCCACGTTAGGAGAGTTTGTTTCCCCCATTAGAGTTGTCTGTTTCCCCATTTGTCGACGTCGTTTGACTATTTTTAGATTTAGGCAAGTCTAGACAGTCCTATTTTTGCACAAACCATGTTGTTTGGGAAATAGGTGAACCTTCTAGCTATTTAGGCAAGTTTGAAAGCTATTTGGGTGAGTCTATCATAGTTTTAGGTGACCCTGCACTTTGTTTAGGCGACCCTGCACTCTATTTGGGCAACCTTGCACTTTGTTTGGGCGATCCTACACCCTAGTTAGGTGAACCTACACTTTGTTTAGGCGACCTTACACTCTATTTAGGAAACCCTACACCTTGTTTGGGTGACCCTGCACTCTGTTTGGGCGAACCTGATGCCTGTTTGGGTGAACCTGATCACTATTTGGGTGAGCCTGTCACCTGTTTGGGAAAATATGACTGTTGTTTGGGTGAATCTTCTCATTGTTTGGGCGAGTTTGTCACCTGTTTAAGCAAGTCTGATCCTTGTTTGGTACAAAATCTAGGGAGTTAATCTGTTGGGCCCCCAAAATATTGTTGTTTTCCAAGTCGTTTGTAAAATCAAGGAATTTTATCACCTCCCGTTCACCTATAATCTCCACTTTAGTCCACCTGCATTTTCTAAGGGTCATTCGTTCATCATCCAAATCATATAGGCCCATCTTAAAACATCTCTAGGTTGCATATCCATCATCGTTTTCTCAATCCAAATCCCCTAAACTTCATTTTAGAGGTTATTATCCAAATTGACCTAGGTGTCTAAATTTGATCATCATCCCACACATCTACTTAGGATCATCATCTGTCTTGAGTTAGTCACCATGATGAGGGCGCAAACCTGAGACACAAAAAATAACCCACAAACTAGAGAATAATTTTATTATTCAGAAAATGGAACTTCTTACATGCAGAGGATCTCAAATCCCCAAGTTCTACAACACATGCAAGCTACAGAAAGCTACAGAAGAACCCTTTCGCAATATGCGAGCTTGTCCCCAAAAAGTTACCCAAAAATTAGAAAACCCACCCATAAATAGAGCTCCTCATTTGTTTGGAGCCAAAACAACATTCAATTTGAGTTTAGGTGGTTTGGCGCTGAAAATTTACAACATGAAGTTCAAATTTCAAAAGAGCATTTGCAATGGTATCTTCTAGAAAGTGCGCCAACTTCGCGGGGTCATAACTTTTGATCCAGGACTCCGATTCGTGAACCGTTCGAACCGTTGGAAAGGTTTCGAAGTAAAGAACGCGCTCAAAATATGCTATGCCAATTTCGGAAAGTTTCGGGGCCATTCCGGAAGCTCTAAGTGCCTCAAATCCCACTCAGAAGATTTTTAGGTGCAAATCTGGGAAACTAAAACTGTAATATCTTTCAACCCAGGAACCGAAATGAAAAACCGTAAATTGGGAATTTCATTATGACGAAAAGGGTATCCAAAAATATAAAAACATCTAAAAACTGAGAAACTTGAAATTTAACTATTTTTGGGTGATGCAATATTGCCCTTACACCACTGGATGCTCCTGCATCACACCATATTTGGCACAATCAATCCACTTCCATCTTGAGGTGGATTCGGTGTCATAATCATTGATCTGTCCTTTAATCCGATCAATCAACACCTTAAGTCACCTAGGGTGATTTCTGAACTTTGTTTAGAATCCCTTTCATCATCTTATCTCATCCATCATCTAATCTTATTAATTTTTTCATCAATCAATATTATCCAATCTAATCTAATCAATCCTTCAATCATCGTTTAGGTCAATCTCTACATTACATCTTAGAGTTTAGCCTCATCTTATTTCACCTAGTAGTTTTGCACTTTCATGCCTGTCCAAACTTGATCACAAGCAAAGAAGTAAATGGCAAAACAACAAGCCCAAGGTTCCCAACCAAATGTCCCTCAAGATCCCAACAACGAGAAAATATCCCTCAGGATCCTAATAACGGTGTCTCGTCATAGTCCAATATTGACGTTCAAAACACTTCACCGCCTGGTGACGAGAATATGGTCAACCAGCCTGAAGTCACAGTTGACGAATACCTTAACAATCCCGTCAATGTTCAAATGATGGATTGCCTCCTCAATGAGCATGGGGATAAGATTCTCACCACTTTAATCATGAAAAGAATCAAACCGCCACCTAATTTTGATATGTCACAATATATTGGTGCCCAGTCTCTCCCTGCACCTCAAGATCCACAGACTTAATCCCAGAACGTTTTGGGAAATTCATATGTCCCCTAAGGTGTACCTATAGAAAATTGGTATCAACTTGAGTTCAAAAATTCTATGATACATCAAGTTGCAAGTTACCCTCGTATTCAAGCCTTCGCCTCAGAAGCACAACCTGATCCTAACGACCCCTATGCCTATGGTATGCCATAGAATATTCCATTTGCTCCACCACTCCCACCTCATTAGTTTCGTCAATCACCTGTCAACACTGGGGGAAATCGTGTCCTTGCATTGATGCCACCTCCAGGGCTTGCACCTATTGGAAATTTACCACCACCACCTCAAGGCATCCTTCCTATATTCTAGCAGCCTCTTGCTAATCCTCAACAATCCACTACGTCACAAACATCGCCACAACACACTGTTGTCCCCTTGCAAGCGCCACCACAACATACTGTTGCCACTGCTATCTCGTCTCAACCCACTCATCAACAACCTCTGTAGCAAAATGTTACAATTTCACAGCAAAACATCTCAATTCCACAACAAAATGTTTCAGTTCCGCAACAACATACTACCGTTCCTACACAAACCCCACATCAAGTGACATAGGTTACATCATAGCCTCAACATCCACCTCATAGGGCCTGCATAGCGATCCCATAATAGCAACACATCCCATCTCTCCCACCTTACCAGTAGTGACCATGGAAGCAACAACCACCCTAGCATACGCACATTCCCATGCAAACACAATGTAATCCCCTTACACAATATCTCTACCATCCCTCAAGTACATATACTGCCTATGCTGCTCCATCCAATCCCAATCCAAATCTCCATCTGGTCCCTCAGAATCCACCACATATTCGACCGCCACTTTACACCAATCCTTTGCAATCACACTCTAATTCTTACCAATAGATGTCTAATCCACAACTACCTCCATATACCACACAACAACACATTGTTGCGTACAATTACCAATCCAATCCATACTACACTTAGCAATAGCCACCCTATCAACAAGATGCTCCATCCACTTCCTACTATTAACAACCACCATCATACCAATAAGGAGCTTCCACATTGTTATACTACCAAGTTCCTACACAGTATCAGCAGGGTACTCCATCCACTTCGTATTATCAACAACAACCACCCTATCAACAAGTAGCCTCCACTTCTTACTATCAAAATCCATCATCCTCCTATCCACCTTATGTCAATTCCCAACCACAATCCACATACGCCAATCAATACCAACAAATTCCTCCATATACACCTCCACCAACTTTTGATCAAACCACTTTTTCCCTATCCTCATCATATCAACAATATCCTCCCTATAATCAACCTAATCTATCCAATTTGACTCCCCCAATGCCTATCAATAACAATTTGGAAGAAGTCAAAGCTACATTAAAGGATTTGCAAGTAGGGACTAACAAAAAATTGTTTAAGTTTGAAGACATTTGTCCCTATCCATTTGATCCTTCAATTTAATTGATTCCTTTCCTGAAGCATTTCAAAATGCCAAAATTCGATAAGTATAAAGGAACAAAAAACCCCAAGGCTCATCTTCAAGAGTTTTATGCCCATTGTCAAGAAGTCATGCATAATGACAATTACCTCATGCGATTATTTCCTAAGAGTTTACAAAGGATAGCTCTTGACTGGTTTATGGGTCTCAAGAAGGGATTTGTCAAGTCCTTTGCACAAATTTCAAAATAGTTTGTCTCCCACTTCTCCTTTAATTTGGAGAAAGATATCGATATGCTAGATCTCTTGAAAGAAAAGCAGCAGGAGGGAGAAAATTTTGCAAGTTATCTTCAAAGAGGGCGAGCTTTAGCCAGTCGAATGAAATCCCGCTAAGGGAAAAAGACATGGTCACCCTGTTTATCAAAAAATGTCATCCAAATATGGCCCACAATTTTAGACTTCACTGTGTCACAACTTTTGCGGAAATAGTGGAGAAAGGTCCTATCCTTGAGAGGGTGCTTATTGCCAAAGGGTTAGCCAAAATTTTCAACTCTAATAAAGAGAAGTCATCTGGGGATAAGCCACATTATTAGAACAAGAACAAAAACACTGTCAATGATGGTGTCACTGACACCAAACACGCCCAAGTAGCTAATGCTTCCTAGAAGCCACAATATCCCCCTCCTCAGTAGTCAATTCCTAACACTATATCAGTGCCACAAGGGGAACCTTGTCCTCCCCAACAATCCAATCAAAAAAATAAATGGGGTAACAAACGTTAATTTACTCAACTAGGAGAGCCCCTAAGTGTTGTGTTTAACATGCTCCTTCAAGCTAATTACCTGATTACATATCGTGTGACCAAGCCTCTTGATGAATCCAAGCCCAAACCATCTTGGTACAAAGAAAATGAGTATTGTGAGTTCCATAAGATTAAAGTGCATACATTAAATAAATGTCAAGGTTTGAAAAAATATATCTGGGATCTCATAGATCGGGGTGGTATACATGTGGATGCCAACATGACACTCTCGTCCAATGCTCAACTGCAGATATATCAAAATGCTTTCCCTAAGCATAACCAAGGTCCTAGTACATCAAACACCAATCTTGGGCCCAGTAATAGGAATAATCAAGGCAACAACACAAACAACATTAGTTATAAAAATGTGCCATTTAACTATGAGGGCCTCATCATGCACATTGAACAAGCAGAACCATGTGTATCTATGATACATGTAAAAGGTAAGGAACCACAGTGTGCTGTTACAACCCATTGTACCCATATTACAGTCCTTGGGGCCTCCACATCCACCCAGTTGTCGCCTGTAAGTTCTCAATATAACATTCTCGATCATTTAGGAAAGACTCCGACACAGATATCCATTTTTGATTTTCTCAAGTCTTCCCCCATACACCAAGAAATCCTAACTAAAGCCTTATAGGACACCCAAGTTCCCAATAACATATACCCTACGCAATTTCAAGCATTGGTAGGACACGTCTCGATAACATATCAGCTAGGTTTTAGCCAAAATGACATGCCTTGCATTGACTCCAACCATAATCGTCCTCTCCACATCAAAGTCCTAGTAGCCCGTAATAAAGTAAAAAGGGTCCTGGTAGATAATGGCTCTTCCTTGAATCTTTGCACCTTAAAGTTTGTAAAATAGGTGGGATACACCCATGCTGACTTAAACAATCAAGTCATCACTATCAAAGCGTATGCTAATGCAGAGCATGATTCCGAGGGGACAATCTGTCTTCCAATCTAGGTTGGGCCCATTGTGTAATACACTACCTATCACGTCCTTGATATAGAACTCCCCTATAACCTCCTCCTCGATCATCCATGGATCCATGCCATGCAAAATATTCCATCCATGTACCACCAATGTCTAAAATTTCCATTTAATGGGGTAGAAGTTACAATACATGCAAACCCTCAACCATTCGAATATTTCCATGCACTTGAAGCTTCTTTTCCCCATTCTCATTATTGCTCCAGAGTAGAAATGGGACCACCTCAGACATCATCATCCCATTCATCTACCAACACGCTAGCCACCACTTCATCCACTTCATCATCCACATTTGATTCCACTCTTACCAAAGTCCAAATCATTGACAAGGGATGTGGTGAATACAAAATGCACACAACTTTGAATGTGGAAACTATGCCACCATCACCACACACATACGACCAACCTTCTTAGACTACACCAAAGGAAGAAGAGAAGACGATCACCTTGAGCTCCAAAAATGTGGGATTTAGCACCTTCTTCTCTCCTGGGCTAAGGCAAGACACACCAGAAGATGACATCAGCCAATGGGTATATTGTGAGGAACCTGAACCCTCTCCCCCTTTGAAAGAATATTTCCAAGAGACCCATCCTTGGCCCTCTAATTTTGCAGAGAAACATAATTATCGAGGGGGAGGCCTTGGTGTAGAAGAGCAAGGAAGATGACAACTGATAGACACTTTTTTGCGTCCAAGAAATTTAGGCTTGGGCTATGACACCAAAAAAAAGGGTCCTATGCCATCAACTAGTGCCTCTAATAATGTTACTATGGGAAATAGTCTCCTTGAAGAAATAACAGAAGAAGAATCCATCAAATATGCGTATGATGATGTGGATCAAGTAGACCTTTCTTCCATGTTCGAATTCCTATCCATCTGCACCATCAGCTTAACTCTTTGTCATCCCGAACTCATAGATTAGGACCTACATGGTAGCACACCTATCGAAACCTTTCCCTTAGTGGATATGCATGTACATCTTATGGGATTGGGGGAAGATGAACACCCTAATTGCAAAAGTAAAAATAAGCAAAATAAAAAAGGGTCACCTAGCGAAAACCTCTTTGAAGTGCTTCTTGACTCAGAAAAAGTAAAAATAAAGGGTGTATCTAATAGCGAAAACCTTGATGAGGCACTAGAAGATGGGGATGTTCATCTTCCCCTTATAGGAACTCAACTGTCTGAGCGATCATCCATCCTGATCAAGGAAACAAAATAAATAAATTTGGGAACCGAAGAGGATCCTAAAATCACATATGTAGCCAAATCATTATCGGAGGTAAAGTACTCTACCATCATCTAGCTTCTCAAAGAAGGTATCATCAATTTTGCATTGACATATTTAGATATGCTAGGTCTTGATCCTACTCTAGTAGTACATCACTTGGATGTACATATAGAAACTAAACCTATCAAGCCGAAGCTCAGGAAAATGCCTCCTCAAGTTGCTTTACTGGTCAAGAAAGAGCTAGAAAAGCTATTAGAAGCTAGATTCATAAGACCCATTGACTGCTATGAGTGGATTTCCAACATAGTGCCAGTTGCCAAACCAAATGACAATATCAGGCTTTGCAGAGATTTTTAGGACCTCAACAAAGCTTGTCCCAAAGATGATTTCCCCTTACCAAACATCGACATGTTGATTGATTTAATTGTAGGACAAGAGATGCTTTCCCTCATGGATGGCTTCTCTGGATATAATTAGATTAGGACTACGCCCAAAGATCAACATAAAGCATCCTTCACCACACCTTGGGGCATGTTTTGTTACAATGTCATGCCCTTTGGCCTTAAGAATGTGGGGGAAACCTACCAACATGCCATGACCATCCTCTTCCATGATCTCATTCACATCATAATGGAAGATTATGTTGATGATCTATTGGGGAAATAAAGAACAAGGGAAGAGCACTTGATAATCCTCAAGAAGATTTTTGAGCGTCTAGAGCATTATAAGCTACGTTTGAATTCTAAGAAATGTTTCCTTTGGGTCACATCAGGAAAAATATTGGTTTTATTGTCTCTAGAAGAGGCATAGAGGTTAATCCAACGAAAGTCAAGGAAATCATGGATATGCCTCCACCGTGCAATCTTAAATAGTTAAGGAGCCTTAAGGGAAAGCTACAATCCATCTGATAGTTTATTTTTCAATTAGCTGACAAATTCTAGTCATTCACTCATCTCCTGAAAAAGGATACAATCTTTAAGTGGGATCAATAGTGTCAACTCGGTTTCACCAAGATCAAAGAGTATTTGGCTCACCCACCCATCCTTATGCCACCAATTCTAGCTAAACCACTCCTACTGTATATCTCTACTACTTTAGTGGCATTGGGGGCATTATTGGCACAACATGATGAGTCATAAAAATAAAGAGTGATCTATTACATTAGACGGACCCTAGTAGGCTATGAGATCAATTATTCTCTAATGGAAAAAGATTGCTTAGTTGTGGTCTTCAACTCGCAAAAGCTTCGACACTATATGCTCAATCACCTAGTGAAGCTAATCTCCAAGGTTGATCAACTCAAATATTTTTTTTCTAGGAAAACTCTAAATGGCTGCATGGCTAAGTGGGTCATGCTATTAAGTGAGTTCGATATAGAGTAGGTGGATCAAAAGGCTATTAAAGGGAAAGTGATAGTGGATCAGTTGGTAGACACTCCCCTAGGAGATGCCTATCCTTTGATAATAGAATTCCTTGATGAAGGGATCTTCACAATAACAAAAGCGACCACATGGACACTCTTCTTTGATGGGTCATACACACATAATGGAGTGGGGGCAGGAATCTTGTTCGTCACCCCCCAAGGTGATTATATCCTGAAGTCATTCAGGTTGGATTTTCCATGCATAGACAACATCACAGACTATGAAGCTCTCCATACTGGCCTCAAAATTGCAATCTTATGGAGCATCACTTGCTTGAGAGTATTTGGCGATTCCCAATTGATAATCAAACAGGTTAATGATGAGTTTCTAACAAAATATGATAATTTTTTGCCTTATAAGCGCATGGTGGATGACTTCAAAAAGTACTTCACTTCTATCTAGTTTGACCAGATACCTAGAGTACAAAACAAAGTAGTTGATGCAATGACTACTATTGGTTCACTAATTGACATGCCAAATGATCGAACAGAGTGTGAGTTCCTAGTTGAACAACTCTTGATCCTAGCTTATGATATCCCTGAGAGTGAAATGGTGTGTGACATTATAGGTCCTACGTCACTATGGTATGGCAATATTTACACCTACCTTCATGATAACATCTTACCCCCTGACCTTACACGTAATCAACGAAAAAATTTCATCCAACACACTGCGGTAATCAATGAAAAGTACATAGCGGTGTGTGTGGGGCCCATTCAAATGGCATGGCCTTAGCCAAAATAATTCTCCAAGCTGGTTACTATTGGCCTAGATTGGAGCATGATTCCTATGAATTCGTGAAGAAGTTCCTACCCTGTCAGTAGCATGATGATTTGATACATGCTCCTACTCAAGATCTACAGCCTCTCATAACACCATGGCCTTTCTTTCAGTGGGGTTTTGATTTAATCGACAAGATATACCCTCCATCCTTTGACGACCATACGTTCATCATCACTGCTACTGAGTACTTCACCAAGTGGGTGGAAGAAATGCCACTCTCTCAAATCATAGGTACTCAAATATCCAAATTTATCCTTTTCCATATTCTCTGCAGATATAGAATCCCATCCACCATCATCACAAATAACAAAAATCCATTCAAGAACTAGGCCATGAAACACGGTGATTTAGTTCTTAAGAAGAATTAACGTACCTAGTAGGACCGAGATAAGAAGAGGAAATTTGAAGCAAATTAGTTGGGTCCCTATGTCATCACAACAAAATATGGATCTGGGGCATACATACTTGCTACACCTAAAAGAGAGCCCTTAGAGGAGCCCATTAACATCATGCACCTAAAAAATTTTTACACTTAAGTTAGCTGGGTTATCCTATCCTACAAAAATACCAAAAAAAGGTAAAAAATTCTCAAAAATACAAAAAAAAAAAATAGAAAAAATCCAAAATAGTAAAGAGAAATAATTCATCCTATGGTGAAAAAAACCCTTGGTGGCACCTTGGATAAGTACGTTTGGTGAAAACCTGGTCACAGGTTCCATTTGTACATGGCTTAATCATTATCTACCTTGTTTCCTAGTCACTTTATGCTTCCACCCATCTTGATCTCATATCCCCTCGTCCTATCAATCCCGTCTTTCCATCTGCATCCTTCATCCTATTGCTTGGTATATTTTGGTTGAGCATTGGTCGATCTTCATTTTCTATCAGTCATCTTGAGCTTTTATCCTAATCTGAGCTTACATCATCAGTCCTTGTTGTCATGTCAGTCCCTCGCTTCCATCTAGGTTCCTTCATCATGTCAGTCTTCATTTAGATCCCATTACTGTCATGTCAGTCTTTTGGTCTCATTTTTTTCATTCATCCTTTTCGAACTACGTTGCCCCTACACTTTCATGTAGGAAAGGTTGATCATTTGATCCACCCTCGGGGATTTTCTTATTGTCTATCTAGTCATTGTTTTCCATCATTTGTCTCCATTGTCCTCTTTCTACTTTTATCCATGGTCTTTTCTTGAACTATGAGGACTCTGTGCTTTCACGTAGGCAAGGATAATCTTTGATTAGCCCCCGAGCCCCTAGGTCTTTAGGGGTGTATCAGTCTTATGTCTTGTGTCTTGTGTCGTGTCATTAGGTATGTCCTTATCTAGCTGGTTCTTGACAAAGGAGATCCACTTGTATCATGAGATTCAATTGGTTTTGGAGTCTCCTACGTCATATCGATCTTTTAGTTTAGTATCCATCTTTGGTCTTAACATGATGCATCCTTATTAACAGACCTCATCAATCCCATCCACCCTTTGGGTCCCGTGGCAAAGGACATTTGAAATTGATTGTGATCTTTTGATACTTTTGGCTTTTATTTATCATTTGAGCTTCTTGTTACACCTCATCGAGGTTTCCTTGATCCATCATATCATGGTGTTCTTTGAATGGTAAACATAGGGGCATTTCTTGATCTTTTGTTTGTTTTTGCCTTCTTGGTTGTCCCATGTAGTACCCGCCAAGATCCCTATGGTCTTGTGTTACATTGGGGCATTATTTTTGCTTGTGGTCATCCCAACTCTTGGTTTGACCAAGGTCTTCATGACTTTGGGGTGTTGGGATAGCTTTCTTGTCTGTTGTGTTTATGCATTACACACTAATCCACCTTGGTTACATATACCCTGGCCCCTGGTGTCTTATGCTATAGGAAAAATCAATGCTCTGAAAATGGAAAATTGCATTTTGATTGCATTTCATGTTCAATTCCATTGTATTACATATTTGCCTAGCCTATGACCTATTATTTTGGTTGTGCAAACATTCATCTTCCATCTCCTTTCTTCTCAGGATTCCTACGGTTCTTGACAGGTGTAGTTTCACACCCATCATCCCTTTATTTCATAAGCTAAAGCAAACATGATATGCAAATAAAGTCAACCTACCACCTGCTTCCATCATTATGCAAGCCCTTATATACACTCATGTCCATGTTGCATTTCATTTATAAGGAATTTAATTGCATCTCATCCCACATTCTAGGCTCATTGTGTTGCATTTCATCCCATGTGCATTATCATGTCATAGTAATTTAAGTTGTTTAGATTAATTTTAATTGATTATTCTAAGAATCTTAGATTTATTTTATTATCAATCCATTGCATTAATATCTTCACATTAGTCGATTTCATTAATATATCACACATTTCCTGCATTGCCACCTACATCACAAATTGTTAGATCCATGTCCATAGCATATAATGTCATCCATCACATCCTGCATCATAAAAATTAGCCATCATACATATCATCCATATCATTCATCATAAGCATAAACATACATCATCATAAACATATACATACATCACATCATAATGATCATCCATAATAAAATCATAAACATATACATGTGCATAAATAAATATTCCATCACATGAACACAACATAATGTAAATAAGGGCTATGCCATATCATATAAATATCAAAATACAATTTCCATCACATGATCCATAATAATGTCCACCATATCATCAAAATACATATCCATCATATACATCAGTAATCATCAAATAAAATACAAGTACAAGGCTCTGAATCAAATCTGATCTCTATTGCTCTATACTGTACAACCATTCTGCACTTGCCAAAAACTTTTATCTTGTCATCTATCCTCTATCCTCTCTACTATGAGCTGCCCACATTTGACCTCTGTGGTGATTCTGGTACTGGACCTCTACGCAGAGGGGTCTCTTGATAGCTACTATACCCTTGGGTGTGTGTCCCTGCTAAGGAGGATGGTGCCAACATCTGTGGCACTGCTCTAATGTAGGGAGGTACCCATTGTGTCTAATCTAGCATTGCCATGAAGTAGGCCGCCAATAGTAGCTAGCCTCCTGCATGTACTCATTTCTCTCTACTACCTGATACCTAGCTTAATCTTGCTCTGCCCTGTACCTGTCCTAAAATCCGGATATGGACCTCCTCTCCTGTGCCCACACATCTTGTGCCAATCACATCTGACCAATATTTTATTGCACATGGGACACCTGCTCTATTTCTCTGTCCCTCTCCTCCTGCATGGTTTGTACCTATGCCTGTGTGACATTCCTCTCCCTCTATAGTGTCTACACCTCTTCCCCAGTCTCACCCCCCTCACCTTGCATTGCTTGTGCTTGTGCCTGTGCTACATCCCTCTCTCTCTCCACTATTTGTATCCATGCTTGCGTTGCATCTCTCTCTCCTTGTAGAGTCTATACCCTTACCTCTTCTGAATCCCTCTCATGCTATAGAGTCTGCATCTATCCTGCTATCATATCCCTCTCACCGTACAAAGTTCGTACTTGTGCCTCTGTTGCATCTCTCTCACCCCGCAAAGTCTGTATTTGTGCCATCATCGCCTCCTCTCTCCCCAACACCAACCCTACCTCCCAAACTATCTGCTCTTCCATCTCTGCTCTATCACAAAGCTCATCTCGCTCCCATCTCAAATCAATCCTCTCCCTCAACAACCTCTCCACCTATCTCCTCAAATCCTCCATATCTCTCTGCCTTCGCAAAGGCCTATGAAGATACCTAGTCCACTGATCCTCTAGACTCTTGCTGTCCCCTTGCCTATAGTATGGTCACCTCAACCTATAGTCTATCTCACTCCCACCTCACCACAAAAAACTCCTCATGCTCTCTCTGTCCCTTTTCCTCTAACTGAGTCACCTTTGCTCCTAGCCTACTCACCTCGGCCTGCAGTCTATCCCTCTCTACTTGTACCTCCTCCACATGTAGTCCTACCATGTCAGCTAGGGTCTGGTAGTCCCTTTGTCCCTCTGCTCGCACCCTTCCCACCTTTGCATGTAGCATACTCACCTCAGCTATCAGTCTACTCTCAGCCTCCAAATCCCCGAGTCTCTACTTGGCAATCCATAGCCTCGCTAGGGCCCCTCTCAGTAGTACAACTGGGTCCTCCAGTGGTGGTGGTACATATGGTACCATGGCCAATGGGTCAACCTCAGGAGCATCTACCTCCATCACCTCCACCTGTGGATGGTCTCTATCCTCCTCTGCCTCGGCCTCCTCCTGGCCTCTCCTCTATTGTCCTCCCCTCCTCCTCACTCTCCTTTGTCGATCCTCTTTGTCCTCATCGGCCTTAGCCTCCTCCTATCCTCTCCTCTACTATCCTCCTCCCCTCCTCTCCCTCCCCTATCCAACTAGTCTCATCTCATCCTCTAGACAAAATCCAAGTTCCTTTATAATCGGTTCCTCCATCGTAATCCCTGTTGGTCGATGGTGGGCCCACCATGCGGAGAACCTCATTGTCACCCCCGCGTCTGCTCTCCCTCCTCTCCTACCTAGGTACAATAATTCCTAAAGCTCCTCCCACTGCTATCTCACAAAATTGACAGTAATCTGATCCTCCCATGGTCACTCTCAAGTGATGCATTTGAATCTTTGCGGTCTGTGAGGGATGTCCTACTAAATCCAGAATTGTCTCAACACCTAGTCTACCTTGTGTAGCTCCAATATGTAGGGATCTCTCCTGATCAAATATGATACTGTGTAGAAGTATCCTCTATGTCTCTCCTCATCCTCCCTCCATCTAGAGAACTGCCACATCATGTAGGGCCTCCACACTATCTGATCCTCTCGTAAATCATCTAGACTCCTCCTCCATCTATCTAGATCACTGATGCCTTGGTAATGAAATTTCCAATCGTACTCGGTCCCATACTAGTATGCCACTAGTAGTGTAAGATCTTGCAACCCTCCTGTCACCACTCTTTGCCTGGCCACACTAATGTGCTTCTAGGCCCATACCTGTAATAGCGTCACATGTGTAATGCTAACTGCCCCTCGATAGCACACAACAAGCATATCCTTATATAAATGTGCCAACATGCATGGAACCCATGCAAACTCCCCCTCTCTTTGCTCCACAATGTGTCTAACAACCTCCATGAACTTGAGGTTGCAAAAATGTCCACTCCGGTTTGGTAGCAAAAGTCCGCTAATCAAACCGTAGAGGTATAATGGTAGTGGAGGTACCCCCAACCCTAAACATCTATCCAGATCCAAAACCATCCCCTAAACTGGTAGGCTGTCTCATCCAAAGAGGACCCATAGGGTCTGATCCAACTCCTGCCCCTTTGATCTCATCCAACTCACTAGATAGCCTACTATTGGTAATCACAGGATCCTCCACATGTCCTCTAAGGTGACAGTCATCTCCCTTGTCGGGAGGTGGAATATAGATGTCTCTGAATCCCATTGCTCTATCAGTGCTATCAATAGTGCTTAGTGCACTCTGATAGTAGGGTACCCCAACATATGAAGTAGGCCTGCTAGCACCAATGCCTCATGATCCTCCCTATTCATTACTGCTATCATCACCTCTAGAACATTTGAATGCCTCTCCCATGTTTGCAAGCTCTGAAACCGTTGCATTCACACCACACAACATGTCAGTCATTTAACCCATCTTCTCATCTTTTCTTTCATCTTCTTTTCTTCCCTACTTTGGGTTGTCTTCTCGACATCTCCCTCCTTTGGGAAAATTTTCCCCCCCTTTTTTGGGTGAATTTTCCCAATTTACCTTTTCCCCCCCTTTTTCTTCACCTTTTGGGAAAATTAACCCAACTTAGACGCATTCATCCCCTTTTCTTCTGACCCTTTTGAGAACCTTCACCCTCTTCCTGACCATCGCCCTTGGGATGGGCGAGTCCATCCACCCCATGGGCGAGCCGACCCTTGGGATGGGTGAATCCACCCACCCTTTGGGAAAGCTTGCCCTTGGGATGGGTGAATCCACCTGCCCTTTGGGTGAGCCCACCCTTGGGACGGGAAAATATGCCCGCCCTTTGGGCGAGTCTGCCCTTGCAATGGGTGAGTGCACCCGCCTCCGCGAGTGATCGCCCTTGCTTGACCGACAGGCGCTAAGCAAGTCCCCCCACTTAGCTGGCGAGCTCGCCTAGCGGATGGGTGGACTCACCAGCCCCCTATCGCGAGCAGTTACGCCTAGTTGATGGGCGCATTCACCCATCTTCTGGGTGCATTCACCCATTTGATGGGAAAATTTACCCATCTCCTGGGTAGTCACCCCTATAGCTAACATAACCCCATTTTTGGGCGGATTTTCCTGATTCAAGGGCAACCTACCCTTTTTGATGCTATCCCTCCCTTTTCGGGCCTTTTTTTTCATTTTTTAGGAAAAGTTTCTCATTAAATAGGCGAATCTACCCCCTTCCCCATCGCCTCTCAACAGGTGGTTTTTCCTATACCTGGGGTGAAATCAAAATTCTACCAACTACCCAGTTTGCTAACCTACCCGAACCCTAAAACCCATGTTTTCAAAATGCATAAAAATTCAAAAACAAAACAAAATTTGCTTAAAATCACAAAGAGGGTTTTGGGACTAACCTGTTGTGGAACCGCACGCTTGTGGTAGAATCATCGTACCTCGTCCCCCAGTGGATAATGTCGTCATCGTACTCCTCGGCCATCCTCGTCACCTTCCTCTTCTCCTCTCTCTCTCACTCAACTGCCAGGTGTGCAAATGAAGAGCAGTAATTCTTAAAATTACTATAAGTAGCTTTTCCCTCCTTTTTTAACCTCTTTTAAGTTGAGGGTATTTTTACCCTATATTTAACCACTTTTTCATTTAATTAATCCTCTAACTTCTGCGAGCCACCATTTGCACATCATGTCTCTGTTTGAATCCATTCAAAAGCCAATCTTCATGGTTTTTCAAGCTTTATCCAATGGTATCCTTCATTTCATCATATTGAGAAGTCACCCAGGGCCTCTTTTTCTTCCCCGACCGCCCTCTCAAAGGGGCATACCCTACTATTTTCCTCTGTCATATTCACTTTCTTGCAAGATTAGGGAATCTTCCTTCATTTCCCACCATCTGGGTAGCTTACGCAACTTCTCCCATGTTGGGGCATCATTTTCTAGTCATTTCCTCTATAGAGTCATCTGCATTTTATTTTTCTTCAAAACACTATTATTCTAACAGTATTTCGAAGAGGGGCCAAATGTAGACATCCAAATTTGACCACTCCTGTATGGTCAAATTTGTCACCTTTATTTATCTATCTCATATTCCCCATTGATATTAATTAAATGATTTATTTAATTAATATTTCCCCTTTTCCTAAGGTTCCTAAAGTATTTAATTTAATAATTAAATACTTTACCTTTCATCCATTCCTCTCTAAATTAAATAAATATATCAATTTATTTAATCTAGTCATTTGTCCTTTTGAATTTAAATCAATTTTAAATTCCCTCTTTTCTCTCTCCTTGTCACATCCTCCATAATCGTCTTCTAATTTGGATTAGTTTTGTAGACACTGAAATTTGGTCTAAGCCTGCAACTTCAATTTCTTCATAATTCATATTTTCATAGTCATGATTAAATAATGTTAATTATTTAATTATTCTCTAAAGTCCTTTATTTCTCTATTAATTAAATAAACTTAATTATTTAATTAATTCACTTTAATATTTACTCTTCTATTAATTAAATAATCTTAATTATTTAATTAATTCACATTTTCTTTATTCTATTCTAATTAATTAAATAAATGCTCTTTATTTAATTACGTGATTAATTAACTTTATCCTTCTTCTTAAATTAAATAAATTCTTATTTAATTTACCTTTACCATACTTCCGACTATAATTAAATAAATACTTTAATTATTTAATTATTCATCTAACCTTTTCTTTACTTAATTAAATAAATCTTATTTATTTAATTAATCCTTAAATGTCGAATCTTGAATTGAATAAATCATTTAATTCATAAAAGTCTATTTTTAACGCATTCTTTTATATTTAGATAAATGTTTAAGTTATCTAAGTATTCATTCTTATTAGACTTGAGATCTGTTTAATTCGGTCAGTTATCTCCTGATTTAATGTCTGAGTATCTTTCACAAATAAACTCTCTGTCATAACCAATCAGTCATCTAGTTCTAACTCGTATGCATGTACATGCTTATTAATTAAATATCTTTTTTTAATAAATAAAATTTGTGTGTTCATTCGAAGGAAACATTGATTTTAATCTATCTTTATCTTTGTCATGCAAACATTATTCTTCTATTTTTGAATACCAAACTCGAAGATTAAATCATTATTTAATCTTTATCTATATTCTTAGTTTTTATCACTCATGTCAGTACTAACAGTTATCTCAATGCATGTCTAATCCTTTGATCTCAATTGTCCATTTATCTTTCGATCCTAGTCTGTCATTCGAATGATCAATTTTCTATAAATTGATCTATCTTTCATCATTTTACCTCTCCCAAAATCTTGTGACTTTTGGAGCAATTACTTGAAATCTTCAATGTTTCATTATTATCATAATCCTTAGGCTATGCTTGCACACTTACTGAAAAATCTGAGGGCAAGTACACTACAAAAAGCGAAATGGAGAAGGACAACATAGGTTATCCATGGAATTACATCGATCTTTGGTTAGATTGTTTTATGTTTTAGCTATTTCCTTTGTTCTTTGTTGTTTGAATTTAGATTGCATTAGAGTTTATACGCTTTGAGTTTGATTTTAACCTTTGTTGTTTTCATGATGTTACAAGTTTAATTAATCTATGATTAAGATGTGCACACCTTTAATCATGATTAATGTCACATTCTCCATAACTTGCAACTTGCTTCTAATCCTTCATTAGCTTCCCTAATCACCTGTTTGCACAACCTTAATCTAATCCTCATGCCATTTTTGGTATGCCTCCAAGTCAACCTTCATAAGTGCTTTCTTCATTTAGCCTAGACAACCTCTTCCCCATGTGAATTCAAAATTCACATTTATTTCCCCAAGGTTCTCCTCTTCCTTGATCTGTAATTAAAGAGCTACAAATAATTTGCACTTTACTCCCAACCACAGATTTTACCCCGATCCAACAAAATTATGTGGTTATGAATCTTAACTGTTGAAATTACGGAAATTAGCATTCACTTGTTCTTATCCAAAATTAATAAAACATAAACTAATTTCTTAAATATCGTAATTAGAAACTCACGAAATAAATACTGAAGAGAATTATAAAAGAGAAGAGAAGAAGAGAGATCACGAGCTTGATAATGGAGTTCGCTCAATTTGAGCTATGTCTCTAGGTTCGCTTCTCAATGAGGAACCACTTTATTAATGATGCCAAGCAATTACGACTTTTGTACATCACCCAAGCTTTAGTCCTATACAAAATTTCTCACAATCTCTCTCACTATTACAATCTTGGTGTATAATAACACCTTGTAATTCTTCCTCTCAAAAATAAATCAAAGCCTCCATTAGCATTCTAATTCTCTCCAAAAATTCTTTCACAATTCTCCAATAATTTTCCATGACTTGGTTGAAAAATTAAGAACCTACACCCCTTTTTATACATAAAATATGCTATATGGGGTGTAACCTCCATATTTAATAGATAACTCCCCATGAACAAATAAAAAAATAACCCTCTTAAACAAAATAACTCCCTTTTAACAAAATTCCCTCTTTTACAATTCGTTTATAACCTCCCTTTAACATACAAATTTTAAGCAATTATTTTAAGCCCCTTAAAATATCATAATTCGTTGAAATATGAGAAAGGTGGTTAAAGGGGTTAATTTGTTGAAATATAAGTTTACGGGCTTTATTTCTCTCCTTGTTTTATGGGCAAGGCAAGAGGATTTTAAGGGATAAAATCCCACCAAATCCTCTCTTTCTTTTTTTCTTTTAATTTTTAAACCATACATGTTTTTTTTAACAATATGGTTTAATCCATATTTATGCCACCTTTTTACAATAATGGCCTACCATGTGGAGAGGTGAGATGATTCCAAGTGTCAAGGGTTTGTTGGCCATTGTGCTGATTGGATTGATGATGAGGCGTTGACTGGTCAACACATGTTGCCAACTTTGACCATTTGTATCTTGTGCAAATGGACTCCGTTTTTGATGAAACGAGTTGTGTCGGAAAGCTCTTAGTGAGCTCTTCATGATGACACCCCATTTGACCACCTTTGATGACTTCACATGTTTTTCCCTTTTTCTGAGCCCTCTGATTTGCCGATTGACCAGAACTTTGACTGCTCGCAACTTTTGCATACAGACTCTTTTTGAGCCCGTTCGAGTTGCATCAGGTTCGTGTCGGCAGGCCTTACACAATGATACTAGTTTTGAGGGATTTTGATACTATGAAAACTTTAGGTTCTTCTGGATCCTCTTGGATAATTCCCTATGTGGGTTGTTGAGAAATTCTAAAATTTCTCATGTGTCACATCTCCCAAATGGGGACAAGGACCTCCTTTATGAGGAGACCTTGTCTTATCCCCAAGGTACTTCCAATCATGTGAATTAAAAATTCACATTTATTGCTCCAATGTTTCTCTCTTTTCCATGAGGATTATTGAGGAATTCCAAAATTCCTCGTGTCACATCCTTCCCACATGGGGACAAAAACCTTCCTTTTTGAGAAAATTTTCCCCCGATCCCAAGGTGCTTTCAAGTACCTCCACATCACACTCCCCCTTTCCACCTCATTGCCACATGGCAAGATGTGAGGGCTTGTGAGTCATCAACTCACCTTAGCCCTTCATCTTGTCCATGGTGGCTAAATCCTAGCCCTCCATTTCTGTAGACTTTTCCCCTAAAATAGAGGATTTTGGTCTCATTTCTAATTCACATTCACAATTATTCACTCAAGCTCTCACATTCAAGCATCAAAACTCTTGCATTCACCATTGTTGCACTCTTCAAGCTCATCTTACATGCATTTTTCATACACTTATCCAATACCCAACTCCATCATTGCATCCTTCATTGCACATAGATCATTTTGCATATAGTTTTAGGTGATTTTCCATCAAGTAGCACACAAGCAACCAAATCCAAAGGGCCAACCAACCAATCGACTTGGGCAAGGTAAAATCTTTGTTTCATCTTTTTTTGTTCAAGTCTAACTAGGCTAATCTTGAGGTGTTGTATTGTGTTCTTCTCCCTTTTGCATTTCATTTGTTTTGCATCTCATTTAGGGTTAGAAAACACGCTGCACATAGATACATATACATTACATTAACGTATACATATATCATATATACACATAAGTCTTCACCCATATTCATATCCCCATCGATAGATATATACATTAAGCATATGCATATATATAATTGATTTTTTGTACATGTACACTCATAAGTATTTCTACTTACATACAATTTCACATACTTATGCTCTCTTGCATGAATCAACACACACACACAGACATATATATCCATATACATGTTTACAATTAACGTAATATGTATCGACGGAAAGCTCAACGCTTCAAACATATAAACATCATCCAAGAATGCACTCAACAATAATCAAGACCCTTACTAATACAAACACATCATACTAAGGATGACTTACCAATTCCCAATACTATTAATTGACTCAACCATTCTATTGTGAGTGTGTGTGTGAGCTCAGATAGGTTTCATTTTAGGGTTATTTGACCAATCACTTCTCTTGAATGATACTTCCCCTCCCTTTCAGAGGATTGAACTTGTCCCTGCAACCAACTTAGCACATTTACAATGGTAGTTATGTTCATAATAAATCCATATGCATCTTAAACTTTAGCATATTCATATAGAAATGTATGTTTTCATCAATGTAAACTTAGCTACTCTTTCAAAGCTTTTATCACCACTTTCACATAATACCTATTTCAGTATTCCATTCATTTAGCAGAATTATCAAAATCATGATTGAATTTACCATCCTTTTTACCCGTGAAAGTAAAAGTAAATAGTAATAACAAGACATGGTGTGGCATACTTCCCCCTTGTGAATCATCATCCCCGATGATTTTAAAACACTTTAACATATAGATAAATTCAAATAAAGGTTTTACTTACCCTTTCCAAATCATGTATGATTTATTAAATAATCCTCCCTCGTAATACCACCACTCCTTGTGATCATTTCCTTCCTGGACCTTGCATTGAGTGACTCTTTGTTAACACATATGGGGAACTTGTGTGCCTTACAAATACGTACTCACCCAAAGAGCTTATGTTTTGTATTCATAATATCTCATATGTACATCCCAAGTACAATAATATCTAAATCACATGACATCTATACTATAGTGACTAGAAAGCACGTTCTCGTTGGCCCATGCATTTATCCTTAGTATAATCAAAATAGAAAAGGAATGCAAGTGCATTGTGCACTACACTATGGGTCCCATCCTTCCCTTTTGTATTTACACATATAGATAACTCAACAACCAAGTTCATCCATCACATACACATCCATTTTATTTAACCATAAAGTAATTCTCTTGACCACTTGTTTGTCTTAAGCATAACATTGCTCTTGGACACCTGTCAATTCTGAACATAACGATATTGCTTCATATTTCAAGCTTTGTATCAACAAGGTTTTTCATTGATCTTTCGATCTTCTATTACCTTTTGAAAAGCCTTTCATAATTAAGGTTAAACCCCATTTCTTAGCCTATTTCAGCTTAATAGAGTTTTGAACCTTCCTTTCCATATATTGGATCAAACCTCAATGGTAGAAGTTTATAAGTTTTCTACAAATCATTCAAGATTTGGTTTATCATTTTTGCCTATTTGGCTATAATAATATGTTGGGAATTTTTTCAATTGAATTCCACATAACATGATCATGGTTTATAAAACCTTATCATTATTTTCTCATTCACAACTGAAATAACCTTCTCAGGAATACTAAGCAATTACTTCACATCACACAATATATTATTTAGGACTAAAATCCCATAAATAAGATTTCCAACCAGTGTTGGTTACCTTGGCGAGTCTGTTCACCATAATATTATGTTAGTTCTACCAATATAGATAGATTAAACTATCTTGTGTTCTACCACTCCCCCTCTAAAATCTCAAGAGAGTATACATGTCCTGTCAATAATGACATTTGTCTTCATTTTCTGGCATACTGGACAATAACTTGCTACATACTTTACAACATCTTCATCTTTTCTAGGTTATAGTGGTTCCTCATTCAAAAAATAACTTTGTCATTCCAATGTCCTAATAATGACATCAATTCCATCATTTCATTTCTTAATCTCCCAAAATTTTAGGTACATAGGTTCTTTTACATCCCATAATAGTCCATTCTTTGACTAAATGAAAACCTATTTTGTGGAATCATGCCACATAAGAATAATTCTTAGACATTTTGCAAAGATAAACCTCCTTTATCTTAGGACATCCATACCTTGGATTTATTTTGTCCTTGGATCATTTCCAAAATTGAAAATCAATTTTCAGCTGAATCCAACTTTCCTAATGAGCATCGGTACTAATTTCGAGTATTAATCCATGTTCAATCATGTTGGTTCCTAAAAGATGTCAAATTTAATTGCATACCTAATTACCGAGCACAAACATTTCTCATTAACTCTAAATCATAAGTAATCTATATCTTTCCTTACCTATTCCATAGGCAATGATCTTCGCTTTCATGATCAAGTAGTCTGTCTATCCTTTCCTAAGGTATCAATGATAATGTTATTTGATATTCCAATCAAACATATATAAAGTACCGAGTGATAATATTATTTTCTCATTGGTCATAATCCTTGTCCTTTTCATTATCTTTCAATAATTCCAATACTTTATTCTTGTGGTCATGAAATATATTGGTATCATGACTTATGAAGAAGTCAAATTTTTTTTCCAAATCGAATATATTTATGATTTTTGTTGGATGGGGTACTTTACCTGAGTATCTACTCTCTTTCTCCCCCCATTAGTGTTTCCACAGTATTAAATCAACTCAAAGTGGAACTCCTAGCAAATTTTTTCTTTCTTGAAATAATTTATCATTCCTTGTTGTTGGATTTCTATTTCCTTTTTCTTGCCTCCATGGTATACATTGAATATACTTATTCCCAAAGTTAGATCTTCATCACTAATCTCTAATCTCATAGATTCAATAATTGGATCGTCAATAAAGAGATCTATTGATAATTAGCAACATTTCAAGCTAAGAGGCCCTCTAATATTCCAATTCTCTTTTCCATGTATACCAATATCCTTTTTGTGGAGGAATTTTCATATCCACAAACCCTCTTTTGTTGATGTACCTTCAACTTAGAGCATTGTTTCCTTACTAATTCTGTTAATTTGACACATAGTGTCTCTTTATAGCTCATTTCCTTTTGGAACCTCTAAACATAAGTTTATTTTCATTAACAAGTTGGTGTGTTTATTCCACACTTATACCAAACTTAGTACTAACCAAACCTTTGTTGGGCCAATCCGATTTACCTTTTTAGATTTCTTTCGCACAATCACTTGTCCAAGTGACTTTGTTCCCAAAACTTGGTAACTTCATAACCTTAAGCACCCTATGTGGCTTGGTTTCTTTTTATCATTTTAATAAAAAATCCAAATTGATCTCATCAATTTTGGTTGGTGAACCATTTCCACTTCATTGATTACTTCTTTTTTGACAATTCTGGTCTCTTCCCTTATTCCAAGGTACTAACTATTTTCTTATAAGTTCTTAGCTTTACACATAAATTAGGTTCTAGTCAAGAGTTCTCCAACCTCTTGAATACCTCCTTCATTGACTATCTACTTCGTTTGAAGTTTCCAATTTATGCCAATAATTCATACTCACAGATTCATAGTATTCTTACTAAATCCAAGAATTCTTGAATCCTTGTGACTATAGGTTGCTATCAATAAGAGAGATTATTTCAATCCTCTTTGTCCCCCAGAGTCATTCTAAATTTTTAGTAGGGTAAAGGTACATGTTGGTTATCCTTCATAACTTTCCTACATAACCCAATTGCATAATCTTCCACAATCCAAGGGGGTATCATAATGAATTGTTGGTTTAGGAGTTTTCCACTCTAGTGATGACTCTTATCTCCCAAAATTAAAAAAGTTTCCTGGAATCTTATCTTCCTTTTCATTTCTCCATGTTCTTTTCTCTTTCCATCTTGGCATAAAATATTTTTGAAACAAAGGATTTTGGGACCTACTTTCTTTCTAACACTTCTAGGGTTTTTCACCTAAAAGGAGAAAGATGGGTCCAAAATGCACAATATTTCACTTAAGATTAATGTAAAGATGGATGGGATATTGATGTGAAGTGTGCATGAATATGTTTCAATGCTTACAAATGCAAATAAATGAATGTAAACTAACCTAATGCAAGATGCTAGAAAACACGATGTTGCTTGCGAATATGAACTTGAAACCTAAACAAATGAAAACAAAAATTGATGAGATTAATTAGAGTGCACTTGTAGGAAAATTATTATTGCTGAAAGGTCCTGGAATATTCCAGAAGTCACTGTTAATGGCCATTGGGACTGATTCACCATGCATGGCGAATTAGTCCTGTTTTTGATGAAAAGTCCTAGAAACCTGTTTTTGATTGTTGGGGGTTGAATTATGAAAAAATCAATTTTTAGGCCTATAGATGGGACTCATTCACCATGGGTGGTGAATTAGTCCACCTACAATAATCTACAAATTCAAGAATTGATTATATGGAGCTAGATCTACACTTCTGCTTCCTACAAGTGTTCACTTATGAAATTGTTGGATCTGGGTCTGAAAGTGAATTTTTGTTGATTCTTTGACTTGTTGAATGAAGAAAGGGCATTATGCAAGGAAAATTAGATGTGAAAAAAACTCTCCTAATGCCAAAGACCCCAGGGAAGAATGCATATATACTTTTAATTTTTCAATTAGAGTCAAATTAAGATGCACTAGAAATAGATTACTAAAACAGAGAAATAGACAAACACATATGAACACCAGATATATGTGGGAAAACCCTTACGGGAGAAAAACCCACCACACCAAGAGAAATCACTTTTATATTATAGTAATGGAGATTACATACAAATATCAAACTTATCTTTCTGATGTCATATTTTAGTAGCTTTCACAATGATCAAACTTGTACATGAACCTTCAAGTTACAATCTTTACAGAATAGAAATCACTCTGATACAATTCAAATTGTTCACACAATTGTCCTTCGAACCAACCATCGAACCTCCAAGCATCTGCAACTTCAAACTATATTCATGTTGTTCCCTGTCTGTCAAACTTCCTCATAGAATTGTGACAATGGACTGTCTCCCAACGGTTCCAATTCGGCTCCTCTGATTGGTCAAATACCAACCATGTAGATAGTCAACATTTGGTCAAAAGAGTTCAAACTTTGTTGGCATCTCGGTGAGACACAAATAGTGTCTCCCCGATTCCACAAAGTCTTCATATCGATATCGACATAGATTCTACCAGTTGGCAAGACGATATAGCGAACACCTTGAGACATACCAAATCCATCAACATCCAATACATCTCTATTGGCAAGAGATTCCTCATCGGCAAGACGTTTTATTGAGCTTCACATGTTGCATCGACTTCAGTTTTCTATCAGCGAGACATACCACTCTCACCAGGACTTCACATCGAGCCTCCTCAAGTTTCACCAACTTCAGTTTTCCTTTCAGCAAGACTATCGCTCTCACCAGAAGATTATACCGAAGTCACATGTTATACCGATCGTCAAACAATAGTCAACAAGACATATCATTATCGCCAAGAGGTTTCACCAAGATCCCTTATGTTACTCTGAAGCCATTAACAGTCGGCAAGACATATGTCCTTCGCCGAGACTTTACTCCAAAGACATTAAGTTACATCGAGCACTGAACGGTCGGCAAGACTCTCACAAGTTGCCAAGACTTCATACTGATCGGCTTGAGCTACTCCGATGACTTCAGTTGTATCCCCGTCAGCATGGCATTCCATTCTTGCTGAGAATTCTCCCCAAGACCCATGTGTTACCTCGATAGCTATATGCTATCAGTGAGACATTCTCACATCGGTAAGACTTCTTACCGATAGTATACTTCTCAGCCAAGTCTCCCCGATGCCTGATTGAATGGCTTGTCAGCCAGAGATCTCCACACGGTAACATGTCACATTGAATGCAATATGTCACAGTGATAGTTCATTCAGTAAGACTTCTGCAAGGTCACAACGACCTGTACAAAACACAATGCTTCAAAGCTACTAGTTGGCTAGACATAGAATGTGTCACACCGACTTGACTCCAATAGAGGTTACAACCTATGATGATTGAGGCATATATTTCCAACAATCTCCCACTTGACAAAGATCACATAGGAACCTCCAAAGCACAACATAACTTACTGAAAATCATGGGCACTAAGGTCCATTGAACTGGCACACCACTTGAACTTGTCTGTGCTCACTGGCTTCGTCAATGCATCTGAAACATTCTCCAGAGTATCAACCTTTTCCAAATTGACCTTTCCATCCTCTACAATATCTCATAGAAAGTGGTATTGTACATCTATATGTTTCGTCCTGGCATGGAAAGTAGGATTCTTTTCCAGAAAAATTGCACTCTGACTGTCACAAAAAATAGTTATTTTCCCTGCATCAAAACCAATGTTAGAACACAAACGTTTTAACCAAACTGCTTCCTTACAAGCATGTGTAGCTGCCATGTATTCAGCCTCTGTAGTGGACAAAGTGACTACAGCCTGCCGCTTACTCATCCAACTCACTGCACCACCATTCAACATGAAAGTATATCCACTGGTGGACCTTCTGCTATCAATGTCTGCTGCCCAATCAGAATCCACATAGCCTCGAATACTGAGAGTCCTCTGTGATTCAACCAGGTTCCCATGGTAACACAAAGCAAAATATGAAGTTCCCTTTAGATATCTGAAAACTCTCTTTACAACATCCCAATGTGTCCTTCCAGGATTAACCATAAAATGACTAAGTACTCCCACTGCTTGGGCAATGTCTGGTCTTGTACATACCATTGCATACATAAGATTGCCAACCACACTAGCATAGGGTACATTGGTCATGTCCTCCATATTAGTAGGATATTTTGGATAGTCTTCAACAGATAGCTTTGTTCCCTGCAAGACTGGAACAACTAGCTGCTTGCAATCATTCATGCAAAATCTCTAGAATAGTCTGATATACTTACTTTGATGAGCCAAAGTTTTCTACATTTCTGTTCCTGGTTATCTCCATCCCCAGAATATACCTTGCTGCACCAAGATCTTCATTTCAAACTTAGCGGACAACCGACTTAAGATCATAAATCATTAGCTTACTATTGCCTATGAACAACATATCATCAACATAGAGAGCAATAATAAGGACTTGATCACTTTCAGCTTTATAATAGACACAATGATTAGATTTTGATCTCACAAATCCCAAAGACAATACAAAAGTATCAAATTTCTAGTACCACATTCTAGGTGACTGCTTTAACCCATACAGAGACTTCTTTAATTTGCAAACCAGTTTCTCTTTACCTTTCTCAACAAAGTGCTCAGGCTGGGACATATAGATTTCTTCTTCAAGATCACCATGAAGAAATGCTATCTTCACATCCATCTGTTCGACCTCTAAGTCATATCTACTGCAAGTGACAAAAGAAATCGATAGATGTCAACTTAGCTATAGAGAAAAATTTCCCCATAATCAATTCCCTCTACCAGGAATAAACCTTCGCAACAATCTTGCCTTGTAATTTTCCACACTGCCATCCAGACCAATCTTCTTTTAAATACCCATTTGTAGCCCACACTTTTCTACCTTTAGGCAATGGCACCAAACTCCAAGTCTCATTGTTTCTAATGATGCCATTTCTTCGTTCATGGCTTCCAACCAAGAGTCTAAATCAGACATTTTAAATGCCTCTTTACACCCTAGGCTCATCATCGCTAGAAATTAAAGCATAGGCACAAGTAGAATCTATCAAAGAGAACCCATACCTATCAGGTTGTTTTCTTTCAAGGTTGACCTTTGCTCAATTGCTGAGGCTGAGGTTCTTCTTCTTCTTGAACTTTCGAGAGACTTGAGCTCTCCTCAATTTTAGGCTTTTGAATTTTCAATTCCTCTTTATCTAGTGTAGGAGGAATTCCAACTACATCCTTATTGTTTTTTGACTTTGTCTCTAACTGCAGATCCAAGGTAGAAGGCTTCAGCTCATGAAAGATTACACTTCTACTGTATACAACTTTCTCCGTATCAGGATTCCAAAGCTTGTATCCTTTTATGCCAGCACTATAGCCAATAAAAATACATTTGACAACCCTTTTCTCCAACTTAGATATTTTCTCATATGGCACATGAGCATATGCCTCACAACAAAACTCGAATATGTCTTAAAGAGGGCTTCTTACCATACCACACTTCCAAAGGTGTCTTCTCAACAAGAGCAGAATTTGGAGAACGATTAATTAGGTAACATGCAGTAGATACAGCCTCAGCCCAGAACTTCTCCTCCAAGCCAACACTACTGAGCATACTTCGTGCTCTCTCCATCACTGTCCTATTGAACCTTTCTGCAACTCCATTTTGCTGTGGAATATAAGGTGTAGTCTTATGTCTTTTAATCCCATGGTCTTTGCAATACCTCTCGAATTCATCATAACAAAATTCACCGCCATTATCAGTCCTTAAGCATTTAATTTTTCTTCCAGTCTGATTTTCTACGAGGTTCTTAAATTCCTTAAACTGACTGAACACTTCTGATTTACTTTTCAAAAAATAAACGAATGTTCTTCTCAAATAATGATCAATGATGACACATAGTATCTTGATTTAGACAAAGAAGGAACATTCACTGGACCAAACACATCTGAATGAATATAATCTAGCAAACCAGAATATTTATGAGGACTGGAATAAAAAGAAACACGGTGCTATTTTCCATATATACAATGCTCACATAATTCAAATTCGAGATTACAATCTTCAAGCCCCTCAACCAGGTTTTTGTTTTTCAAGGTTTTTAAACCTTTTCTCCTATGTGGCCTAGCCTATGATGCCAGAGCATAGTATTCTTTGTTGGAAGTTTTACTTCCATAGAGTTTACATAATTAGGGATATTTCCCTCTTTACCTCCACTAGTAGCTTTCTGTGACTTTACAGAGACACTGTTACATTGAACAGCCTGTGCATCCAGCTTGTACAGGGTACCAATTCGAGCACCTCTAGCCAGCACTATAGAGCCTCTAGTCATCTTACAACAATTTCTAGAGAACGTGACTTGCACTCCAATATCATTTAGTATACTTACAGAAAGTAAGTTTCGAGCCAGACCTGGTATATGCATTACATTATTGATTCCCTTCACTCTGCCATCAGGGAATTGTATTCTGACTCTTCCACGACCAACAATTTCCAAAGTTGAATCACTTGCCAAATACACCTTTCCACCATCATATTCTTCATACTTCGTAAACCAGTCTTTATGAGATGTCATGTGGAAAGATTCTCCAGAATCAATCATCCAGACATCATCTGATGCCTGTGTAGCCAAGGCTGCAATGAAGGCGTTTGCATCACTATGAGAAGAATCATTATCGGAAGAATACTTCTTCTTCTTCTCCTCTTTACAATCCTTTCGGACATGACTGGGTTTCCCATAGTTCCAACACTTTACCTTGGACTTCTTGCAACGAGACTTTGATCTCCCCTCTGATTTCAATTTAGATTTCTTGTCCTTCTTCTTTCCTTTCTCTTTTGACCTTCCTCTAATAGCAAGGGCTTCCTTCGCCATCTCAGAAGATTTCCTTCTCATCTCTTATGACAAAAAAGATGCAACAACATCTTCCATCTTGAAACTGGATGTTGTACTCCCAATAGCCATCACTAGATGATCTCAAGAGTCTGGCAAAGAACACAATATAAGCATACAATGATCCTCTTCTTCAGTCTTCACACCAACAGATGTTAATTGTGCAATCAACATGTTGAATGTGTTCAAATGATCAGCTACAGACCCTCCTTCCTGCATTCTCAAACTATACAGCTTCTTCCTCAGGAACAGTTTATTCACCAAGGACTTCCCTTGATAAATAGATGCCAATCTCTTCCACAAGGAAGATGTAGTCTTCTCCTCATGCACATTCAAAAGAACGGAGTCTGCCAGATAGAGCCTTATCAGCCCCTTAGACTTTCTGTATCAATGGAAAATTAGATTGTTAGCTTATTAAATAGTAAACATCAAAATCCAATGAAATAACAAAGCACAAAGGAAATAAACATGAAAATAAAAGGAACAATGTTACCAGAAATCTTCATCTTCCATGGTTCACCTTTGTTACACCTTCTAGTTTGCAGCAAACGAATGAGGCCCTTGGATTTCAAATGAGCAACCTATAATAATGTCAAAGTCCTATGCAAATGTTGAAGGATTTATAAAATTGTGCCTATGTCTATGACAATATGCTAAAATGAAATAATGACTACTAATGCCAAATGACTATAATGACTACTAAATTAAAAATGAAGTTGTCGGGGCCTCGAAATTATGAGCAAAATTGTCTTTTATAGAAACACAATTTTGAGTGGACGGATGAGATCAAATTCTAAGAAAGACATAGAACGAGAGGTCCAGATTAAATCTAAGAATCCCTAATCAGGGTTAGGGAAAAATCCTTAATCGAATAGTCAAAATAATATCTCAGATAATCGGATAGACGGTGGAGAATAAATGAGATAAATTAATTAAAGAAATAAATATTTTCGAAAACCAAGAAGATAAAGGCTGCCTGATTTGTGAGATTCGAAAAATCAAGAAGATAAGGGTTGAACTGAAGATTCGATTTGGAAAATCAAGAATCTGCCCGATTACTTGATTTTTGGAAGAATAATATCTTTTTGAATTTAATTAATTCAAAATAATGATTTTGTGAGACAAGTAAATAATCTTTTTCAGATTATTTACTAAAAAGAGTGAAAGTTAATAAAATGAAATCATTTTAAATATTTTCATTTATTTAAAATGAGAGAAAAGTGAAATTAGTAATTAAATAATTAAAAATAATTATTTAATTTGGAAGATAAGATCTAATAATTAAATAAATTAATAAATTTATTTAATTGTGACAATTAGTGACATATCAAATAAATAAATGAAATTCATTTATTTAATAATGGAAGAATTAATGAAAGGAAATTAAATAAAATTAAGAAATTTATTTAATTAAGGGAAGACTTAGACAATTAATGACGTATTTAATAAATAAATAAAATTTATTTATTTAATAATCATGAAGAATAAAAGGACATGAATTAATTAAATAATTATGAATTATTTAATCAATAGTCGAATGTGGACCAAAGACATAATTAAATGTCTTAATTATGCTAGGATGAAAGTGGTAAAAATGAAGCTTGCAGGCCTAGGTCATTTTTAGGTGTCTACATTTTGCCCCTCTTTGTCATAACGTTGCTTGTCGCATTGTGACAAAGAAAATGAGTCAGAGATATGCCCCAGTAAAGGTACGAAGTATCATTGCCCCCTCAGGAAATTTTTCAAATTTTGGGTCGGCGACAAAAAAATTTGTAAAGGGTCCCAATAAATGAATTTAATGACCAGAAAAATAATGGCACCGTCAGTTTTGGATTCTGACATGTTTAAGACAACTAACGAGGAAGTCAAAGGTGGTCAAATGAGCCTCCAGTAATAACCTTGGTTGAGAAATGTCATTTTGACTTTATAAATAAGTTGACAAAGGGGTAAAAGTCAATTCATTTCTACTATTTACCTTGCGAATTTTGAGAGCTCAGAGTGAAAGGCATAGCAGCGAGGATGGTGATTCCAGTGTTAGAGCATCGTGGGGAGATCGTGCGGACACTTAGGTGGCCAGAGGGCTCAGAGCCAGCGGTATGTACCCTTGTCCTACTTTGTAATTTTCTCATTTTTTGTGTCATTTTTAGCTTCTTAGGACAAACAACATCTACGCCGTGATGCAACTGCGTTCGTGTAAGCTGCAATTGTCTGCGCGTTCGACGCATTTGATGCATCGCGACGCAAGTGCGAAGAAAAATTATAGAAGTCTGATTGTTTACGCCGCAATTGACAAATATTGCGACACATTTGACTTATCGAGTCGCAATTGAATGCCTGAATGCTGCAATTGTCATATTGTGCCGCAATTGCACATTTAAGTGACTCAGCCACTTTTTTGAATCGCAACTGTCTAAATTTGTGACACAATTGCTATAATGCGACACATTTGGGCAATCAAGTGACGCAACTATCATTTTGCGACGCATTTGAGGATTTGAGAGATGCAATTGAGTATTTGCGACGCAACTGCCTCAACGCGACACATTTGATTTTTTCTTTGACTGAGACC
Organism: Sequoia sempervirens; assembly: GCA_007258455.2. Lineage (NCBI taxonomy): Eukaryota > Viridiplantae > Streptophyta > Pinopsida > Cupressales > Cupressaceae > Sequoia > Sequoia sempervirens. The sequence goes on from VDFB02179234.1 coordinate 51,767,015, forward strand.
AATTGCGATACTTGTGAAATCCTTAATGCTTTTGATGATGCTGATAGTTGTCCAAAAAATACTGATATATTGTTTATCTTTTTACAGAGGCAGCTTGCCCCTATTTATACGAGAGAGTTGACCGACCACATTTTGGTTTGCCGATCAGTTGGGCCCGCGAGAGCGGCGACGATTGATGCATCTGAGACTATTCTATGCTGCTTATATGCCCGCCATTCAGGCAAACATGGGATTATTGAATACACTGTGCGAGCGGTGGCATTCAGAGACTTGTTCGTTCCACCTGTCAACAGGTGAGGCCATGATTACCTTGGAGGATGTCTATCAGATTCTTCGAGTGCCGATCCGAGGGGAGTGGATCGTCTACGACGCTCGTCATGGGGAGCAGACCTTCTGAGCATACTACCGAGATCAAGGTGCAGGACTGGGCATCTAGGGATACGAGATCAGATGGGAGTTCATGGCCAAGCACTATGGTCACTTTGATGCATTCCTTGCGACTCTGATTGGAGGGATCCTGATTCCTGACCACCGGGGACATGGATTTGCTATTGGTTGGGGAGATGTCCTGGTTGGCATGAGGTGTGATAGGACCATTTATGCTTGGGGTCCCTATTTGCTAGGGACACTTTACCATCAGTTACATGATGTTTCTTATAGGAGAGGAGAGAGTATCTCCTGCGGGACTACAATGATGATGATCTGGGCGTGGGAGCATATTGCCATATTTCATCCTCCCATTGAGAGACCACAGTTGACTGAGGGGATGCCCTATGCCTATTATTACGCAGGTGCATTACAGTAGACACGGATGGGTAAGACCGGTTGGTGGTAGCACAGGATTGACACCATGGTGACATTTATCTGGAGGCCGTACAAAGACTGTGAGGCGTGGGACGATGAGGACGAGCACCTCAGCTTCTGTAGATAGTACAGGTACTTGATTGGCAGGACAGTGCAGACATCGCTGATCATTGAGATGTACCTACCACAGCGTGTCCTAAGGCAGTTCAGAGAGCAGTAGGGTGTACCTACAGGGACAACCGAGTATGCCCGGTCTTCTAGAGAGTACGCCTAGGGACCAACCATCCTAGTGGCATTCATTGAGCAACAAATTGATGGGATAGGAGCCCAAGCATGGGGATGGAGGGGATGAGCAGCCGATCCGGGGACCACAACGGATTATGATCTATGGTGGTAGGTACACAGACCAGTGCCATTGACAGATCTTGATGGGCCAGCACCAGTGGACAGGCGGTCAATGATACCTCATGTGCCGAGGGCCAGATGGGGAGGTAGAGGCGGTGACAAGGGTAGAGGCCAAGGGAGGGATGGAGGCAGGGATGGAGGCAGAGGCAGGGACAGAGGCAGGGGGAGACGAAGGTAGGGGGAGATGATGGTGGAGACGGCCGGAGGCGGAGATGAGACAGTCAGAGACAGGGCTGGAGGGTGCGGTAGCATGTGGTGAGGGTAGCATTAGATGCTATCCTCGAGGTTGGCGAGGAGGGGGAGAGAGAGGAGCAGCCCAGCTAGGAGGGAGAGGGTGAGGAGAGATAGGAGGAGGAGGTGGATGTGGGGGGACAGGAGGAGGAGGTGGTGGATGTGGGAGGACAGGAGGGGGAGGCGGATGTGAGGGGACAGGAGGCGGAGGCGGAGGTGGCAGGATAGGAGGGGGAGGTGGGAGGACAGGAGGGGGAGGTGGAGGTGGTAGGACAGGAGGAGGAGGCAGAGGATGTGGCTGACGATGATGATGAGGAGGATGATGCTATGGATGATGCCGAGAGACTCCTCCGATGGCGGATGGTGGAGGGAGAGGAGGAGATACCGTCCTCCTCAGGGTTGCCCCAGGATGCCACGAAAGATCAGAGGGTGGCTGATTTACAGTAGAGATTAGACGAGAGCACGACACAGGTCAAGGCATTACAGGCAGAGTTAGAGGTAGTCCGGGTAGAGCGAGATCAGGCAGTCATCTGCCAACAAGACTCAGCTTAGTGGTGCACAGAGTTTGCAGCTTTATGCATAGGGCCTGTAGGGGACATGGCTCACGAGTTGGCCAGAGTGAGCACAAGATTGGGGCAGTATAGGACATTATATGAGCAGGCAGTGCCACCAAAGCGACGAGATCCTACCCTGTCATGGTTACAGACGAGGATAGGTAGTGGACATAGATCAGGCAGTGGCAGTGGCAGTAGGAGCCATACTAGCGTCGAAGGGTCTACCTCGACAGGTCATACATCAGGGCACATGTCACATCACTCATGTAGGCACACCCCTGGTCACCATTCAGGTCACAGTCATGGGTTGACTGGTTTAGTACAGAGGTCAGTACAGGGACAACCGCCAGTGATAGATCCATCTACCTCTTAGAGTCCGGCAGCAGTGACATCATAGATGTTTGTTACCATGGAGATGAGACCTTCATTCTTAGTTCCACCGGTATCACAGACAGAGGCTGCTACATGACCACCTATTGTTTCAGTGCTAGTGCCAGAGCTACAGCTGCCACATTCGTCACCATGAGGGGATGATGAAAGTCTACCCTAGGGGCGTTTTGTTATTATAAAACACTTTGTATAGATTATTGAGCCTGCGAGCTCCATTTTTGGGATATCCCCTAATTTTATCTTGTGACATTGTACATTTTTGAGATGATACTATATGATGCATTAATGCTTATTTGTGATTTTGATGCCATGATGATGCGATGCTTATTTATATGAGATGATAATGATAATGATGTACATAATGTATTTAGTAAAAGATGCAATGTTTGATGATTATGTATGGCCCTAATGCAATGTTTATATGATCATGTATGCATTTATGTTTTTGGATGTCAAGGATATCATCGTGAGATGGACTTGAGAAGACGACGGGACTAATGAGAGAAGATGACCAGACCAAAGAGGAGAAGACATGAGACTGACGAAGATGCATGTTAATTCCTAGACCAAATCCTTCAAAGCATTGCATAGGACTTTAATATTTATTGCTCTTAATCATCATTGGGAAAACTGTTGTAATGGCCAACAAACACCATGATATGACATAGATCAAGGTGTGCAAGGTCGTAGCATTATGTAAGACCAACAGTCACAGACAAGGATGATCATGACTCATACTAAGAGCGTGATTTCCTCAGTCTTTTTGTCATAATCAACCACAAGCAGAAAAAGACAAGGAAAAATCATGAAATGTCATTGCTTCTCTAAATCCTGTTTCTAGGACATCCTTGAGAACTAGCGGCATGATTGTCAAAATACAAAAACAAATAAAGCCCTTACCATGATATGTCGTTGTTTTCTAAATCCCAGAATCAGGACCTCGCTGAGAAACTAGTATTCATGCATGTCAATTGTCATGATACATCGCTGCTTCTCTAAATCCTGCTTAGTGGGATCTCGCTGAAAAACTAATAACATGATAAAAACCAAAAGACAATTGTCAAGTTTTTGCCAAGTGCGTCTGGATATCCATTGTTCCGATGTCAAGATGCCATGTTTGATAATGTCGAGATGTTGAAATGTTTAAAGTTTTGATGATGTTTAGATGAAAAATGTCGAGAGTTGCCGAATTCAGGAAGGACACATCCTGAATAATGTTGATGCCGAGAGGATTTGATCCCTAATAGTCGGAAGGGGTCCCTCTAAATGATGACGATGCCTAGGAAGGATGCATCCTAAGGCATAGATGACAGAGTTGGTTCTTCAGAAGGACACATCTGAAGAATACTGATGTCACGAAGAGTGATCTTTAGATGTTCAGAGGATCGCTCAAAATATCGAATGACAATGACGATGCCTAGGAAGGACACATCCTAAGGCATAAATGATAGAGGTTATCATTCAGAAGGACACATATGAAGGTTAACCGAAATTTGACAGTTTGACAGGTTATCATGATTTGACTTGCTTTGACCGAGTTTGACTTGTGTTGACTAGATGTCGCTATTGTCATAATAATATGTGCCGATGAGTTTTGTCATGTTGCAGTAAATGATTGCCCGAATTTGCTTGATGAGTGTTGTTCGTTCGGGAAAGATTTGTGTTGTATTGAAGACTTTTTGACGTGTGTGCCAGTGTGATGCCACAAATCCTAATGGACTGACCTAGTGTAGCCTCGGGGGCTCATCGATAGATGGCCTTGCCTACGTCATACACTCAGAGACCTCGTAGTTCGACACGACCAATGACTTTGTCTTGATGACCAAAGATTGCGTCATGATTTTATTTTGACAAACTTAAAAGGACTGACCTAATGTCTCGGGGACTCAAATGTGAGTCTTGCCTACATAGCAAGTGCGCAGAGACAACGTAGTTCGGACAAATGACAAAGATTGACTGACATGACTGACTTTGACACTACGTTTGCGTTCTTCAAGTAGTCTGATGTTTTGTTTGTAGTTTTCTTCAGGACGTTTTATGATTTTTAGGTCTTTTTCCAGGACTTTTTGTGATGTTTTTGTTTTTTTCAAGACTTTTTGCCAATATTTTTTTCTTTTTTTAGGACTTTTTGTGATGTTTTTGTCTTTTTTCAGGACTTTTTGCCAATATTTTTGTCTTTTTTTCAGGACTTTTTTCTAATGTTTTTGTCTTTTTTGAGGACTTTTTGCCAATGTTTTTGTGATCATATGTGACATCCACTGCAGTTGCATGATCAATTTTTTTCCCCTAGTTAGGTCCAAGACTTAGCCCTTTTTTTTTACGGAACATGGGTGGGATGCTACTGGTTTTCTAGATGGACAGTCGTCAGGACTTGATGTCAATCGTTTATCCACTATGACAGGTAGGGTAGGATGTGGTGGTGATTTGCGTAATAATGGCAGAAATACCTTTCATCCTAGGCCAAGTTAGAAAAAATGATAGTAGATGGCAGAGCAATGATTGATTACGCATGGCGCATGTTTGCCAGGTTTTCACTATTGAACAAATCAGTTTTCTCTTTACTATTTTTATGATTTTTTAAAATTTTTTTGGTGTCACCAAGACGCCTGTTTGCCAGGTTTTCATCAGGGTGACAATTTTTTATCATTTTTCAATTTTTTTTTGTATTTTATGGTTTTCAACTCAATCCTCTGATGCTATGCGTAGAACCTTCTGAGATGTAAACTGTTGATGGGCTCTGTCAATTGTTCTCCATCTGGAGTTGCCAGCTGATAGGCTCCAAAGCCAAAAGAAGATATGATAATATAGGGACCCAGCCAGTTTGGTTCAAATTTTTTTGGCTTTTCTCTGTCAACTTGGTTCTTGGGGTTCTGCATGAGAACTAGGTCACCAATGTCAAAATTTCTGACCATAACCTTTTTATTGTAGCTACAACAAAGACAGTTTTGATATGCTTGGAGATGGTTCAGTGAATTTTTCCTTCTTTCTTCCAGCATTTCCAGGTCATACAAGCGTGATTGTCGATACTCCTCTTCATTAGTTAAACCCTTCAGGGAGACTCATAGTGAAGGAATTTCGACCTCAATGGGCAAGATGGCCTTAGCGCCAAAGACTAGGGAAAATGGGGTGGCTCTTGTAGGCGTACAAATGCTAGTTCGGTAAGCCCACAGAGCAGGGTTGAGTTGTATGTGCCAGTTGCGGCCAGCGTCATTGACAGTCTTTTTTAGAATTTTGAAAATGGTTTTATTTGATGCCTCAGCTTGGCCGTTTCTTTGTGGGTAGTATGGAGATGAAAAATGGTGTTGAATGTGAAATCGATCACAAAACTCACGTACGTCTTGGTTTTTAAATGAACGTCCGTTGTCAGTGATGATGGACTGCGGAAGGCCATACTGGAAAATGATGTAGTTAAGGATAAACTTGGATATTTGTTTGTCGGTAATATATGTCAATGGGATGGCTTCAATCCACTTTGTGAAATACTTAGTGGTGGTAATGATAAATTTATGGCCATTGGATGAGGTCGGATGAATCTTACCCACGAGGTCGAGTCCCCATTGAGCGAAGGGCCAAGGAGAAGTGATCGGCCGAAGTTTCTGTGCTGGAGCATGGACCTAATCACTATGGATCTGACATTTGCGACAAGTTCTGACATATTCAATTGCATCCTTTTCCATTGTCGGCCAATAATACCCAAGTCTCGTTACTTTCTTAGCCAGAGTAGGACCACTCAAATGAGACCCGCATATACCGTCGTGCACTTCGCGTAAGGTCATACATGCTTCGTTAGTGTCAAGACATTTAAGGAGGGTATCATCAAAACTGCGGCGGTAAAGGGTGTCACTAACGATGGCATACTTTGCAGATTTTCGGATGAAGGACTTCCTTTGGTTATTGGACAGGTTCAGTGGAAGGGTTTGAGATTTTAGGTAGTCATAAATATCCTGATACTAGGTAGAGTTGGGACCAACAAGTTCACAAACCATTTCTGATTCTAGGATATCATATGCCGGTATCAAAAGCTGTTCTACTAAGAACTCAAATTGTGACACATTTTTAGGGATGTCCAAGAGAGAACCAATAGTAGCCATTGCATCAGCTACCTTATTCTGTAACCTGGGGATTTGTTCAAAAGAAATCAACTAGAAGTATGTCAGGAAACTATCCACCATCCTCTTGTAGGGAAGCAACTTCTCATTATTTGTTTCATAGTCATCATTCACTTGTTTGATAACAAGATGGGAATCCCCGAATACAAGCAACATTTGAATTTTCCATTTAATTGCCATCTTGAGACCTGTGACTAGTGCTTCATATTCGACAATGTTATTTGTACAAGGGAAGGCGATTCGGTATGACTTAGGGATTGAATCCCCCTGTGGTGTGATAAACAAGATTCTGACGCTTGAGCCATGACCAGTATGAGATTCATCAAAATATAGCTTCCATGGTACCGCCGGTTCCACGTGAAAAATGGACTCATCAGGAAAATCAGTTACTAGTGGATGAGTAACTTGAATCGGTGCATCCGCCAGTTGATCTGCTATTACCTGTCCTTTTATTGCCTTACGCTCGACATATTGTATGTCATACTCGCTTAGTATCATGACCCATTTTTCCAACCGGCCTGTTAATGCCGCCTGACTTAAGAGATATTTCAGTGGATCAATCTTGGTGACCAGTTGTGTCTGGTGACTGAGCATATAGTGTCTTAGTTTTTGGGACGCAAAGACAACAGTGAGGCATGCACATTCAATGTATATGTAGTTCAACTCATACCCTATCAATGTGTGGCTGATATAATAGATGTCTCTTTCTTTTCCTTCATGATCATTTTGTGCCAGTAATGCCCCCAGTGCTGAACTAGTAGTCGAGATGTATAGGATCAACGACTTTCCATGAATGGGCGGCATGAGGACTGGTGTTGATAGCAGGTAATATTTGTTTTGCTGAAAGGCGTCTTGAAATTTATCCGTCCATACAAAGGGGATACCCTTGCGCAACAAATACTGGAATGGGTAACACTTATCTTCCAATTGGGCTATGAAATGCCGAATAGATTGTACTCTGCCTTGCAGAGTTCTAAGTTCACTGATTCCTTTGGGCGGAGGCATGTCTATGATTGCTTTGACCTTTTCCGGATCGACCTTTATGCCTCTTTGGGAAACTATGTATCCCAATAGTTTACCTGATGTGACCTCGAAAACACACTTCTTAGGATTTAGCCAAACTTTGTACTCTTCAAGTCTTTTGAAAATTGTGTCGAGTACCTTCAAATGATCTTTCCTGGTTGCTGATTTGGCCAATAGGTCATCTACATAATCTTCCATTATTTTGTGCATCATGTCATGGAAGATCGTGGTCATAGCCCTTTGATATGTGGCACCTGCATTTTTGAGACCAAATGGCATGACGTTCCAACAATATGTACCCCATGGGCAAGTAAATGTCATTTTGTGCTGATCTTCAGGAGCAATGCGGATTTGATTATAGCCGAAGAAACCATCCATGAGGGATAGCATCTCATATCCTGCTGTAAGGTCCACTATGATGTCAATGTTTGGCAAAGGAAAGTCATCATTTGGGTAGGCCTTATTTAGGTCTGGAAAATCTGTACAGACACGAATCAACCCATTTGGCTTTGTGACTGGGACCAGATTAGAAATCCATTTAGCGTAGTCAATAGACCGTATGAATCCGGCGTCTAGCAATTTCTTTAACTCGGCCTTGACCAATAGGGCAACTTGGGGGTGCATTTTGTGCAACTTCTGCTTGACTGGTTTAGCATTAGGTAATAGTGGCAGATGGTGCAGAACCAGTTCTGGGTCCAATCCTGGCATGTCAGCATAGGACCATGCGAAATTGATTTTTTCGTTCTGCAAAGAATTTATGAAATTCTGGTTTCTCTTCGTTAGTCAATGATGCAACAAATAGGACCATCTTGGGGTCTTCTGCAGTTGAAATGTTATCCTCTATTGTGTCCTCGATAAGCATAGTTGATTTCTCCTATTGCATGGGGAGAAAGTCCAGTCGTCCATCTTTGGGTGCCTCAGAGAGGTTTTCACCCTCAGATACGTCCTTTATTTTTACTATTTTATCGTCAAAAGGTGCCTTTCAATTTTCACCTAGAGACGTTTCATTTTTTACTTTATTTTTATTTTTACTTTTGCGACTAGAGGATGGAGAAGTCTCACCAAAGTATGCTGTGTAGTCTAAATCAACGGCGAATCCTAATTTATGGTCCCCACTGGGTATGCCTTCTCGTAATCCCATAAATTCGGCAATTTCCTCATCATTTTGCAATGTGTCTAGGACTGGCGGTCCTTGTTGGTCCCAATCGACTAGTTCAGGGTAAACTAAGGAAATGCCATCGTCAATGCTGGTGAATGGAGGTGAGGATGCAGATAGCATGCAGATGGATTTAGTGATGTTGTAGATGAGGTTATCATCATCCAACTCTACATCAGACTCTATCCAATATTCTCCTTCACTAGTGTCATATTCGTTGTCAAAATAAGGGGTGAAGGTTTTAGAGCCCTGGTTGTCAATGTCATCTGATACTTCAGATTGATTGGACTGTGGGGGTTCAGATGGTGGGTGTTGTGTGTCATGGGAAGTGGTAATGGGTCTTTGACTATTTGGTGCATGTTCAATTTTGAATGTTTTCCAAAACCGTTGTTTAGAGGTCAGTTCCCCTGGTTTGACAAACAAATCATTAAGACAACAGTCACTTAGGGATCGTTCTAAGCCAAATTCCCACTCATGGGAGTCTATTTCAGTGAGGGTTTCCCTAGTAGTCTCAACACTATCTGAAGCATGTACTCACTCATTTGAAAGTCCAGAGGTACATCGATCGTCATTGTCGGGTGATCCAAACCCTAATCCAAGATACTTCAGAATTTGAAAAGTTTCTATGGGTTCCCTTCGGCCAGTTTTATTTTTTTCTAGGCCACTAGTACCATCATAGCCTTTAGCCTTCATGATGTCATAACCTTTGCCATATTTTTGAACTAGTAACGGGGGTAGTGCTACAGTATCCTTATAGATCCATCCTATGATGTCAGCAAGGTCTTCATTACTCATGTCTCCCCACTTGATAAAAACTATTTTCGGTGGAACTTTGAAAGTTTCCTGAGGTTCCATTCTGAAACATGGCCGACCATATATCTTTGGAGACTTGGGCATTGTTGTTATGCTGTATGCAATGTGCAGTTTGAATTCTCCGCAGCCAAGGTCCTGGATTTTGACAGTGGGTTCAACTTTGGGGTTAGTGGATAGTGGTGGTATGGTGGAAGACGTGGATGGAGCGGATGTGGAAGATGACATGAGTGTGGATGGGTTAATGTATTTGGATGACAAGGAGACAGGTGCTTCTCGGTTAATAGGTACTTAGTTTTTGGAGATTCCCCTTAAGTTTGTACAATATTGGAAAGGGTCGGGATCTCCATATATGGTTATTTCCATGCCGTCAAATGGAAATTTTAGGCATTGGTGATATGTCGATGGAACGGCTTTTAAGGCATGAATCCATGGACAGCCAAGCAAGATGTTATATGGTAGTTCCAAATCCAGGACCTGGCAGGTTGTGTCCACAATGACCGGTCCCACTCTGATAGGGAGAGAGATAACGCCACGTGAAGAGCGTTCCTCGTCATCATATGCTTTGATCACTATACTTTTTGTTGGGTCTACACACGCATCAGAGAACCCTAGAGCCTTAACCAGTTTGAGGGAGCATATGTTCAATCCTACTCCGCCATCTACTAAAACCCGTCTAACTTTGTGCTTGTGGACAAAAGTTGCTATGTGCAATGCATCATTGTGGTTGGTTTTAGGTGATGAGTAGTCTTGATCCGAAAAAGGTGACGTGGTGAAGTGTAGTGAGATATCCCACCATGGTTTCAAATTGATTGACATCGATGTCCTTGGGGACTGACGACTCTAGCAGTGTTTTATCTAGGATCTCTTTGTGTGCGGGAGAGATACGAAGCAACTCGAGTATAGAGATTTGTGCAAGAGTCTTTCCTAACTGGTCTATGAGGTTGAACTAACTTTTGGGTTTCCATTGCTATGTGGTCGGGATAGGTTTTGGCTGTTTAGCAGATGGAGCAGGTTGTGACTATTTAGCAGATGGGCCCGGTATGATGATTTTGGCTTGTCTAGCGGGAGGTGGACCAGCTATAGTGACCTTGCCACTGTGAGTAGTAGCATTACATTGGGGTGCTCTCTTGACCGTAATGGTATTGATGTATTCATCATCAGTTCGGACATTATTTATAATTGGTCCAGTAGAATAATCGTACTTGGCTCGGGTGAAGTTAGCTTGATTCTGTGGACCTGAGGTGGAAGCATTATGAGAACCATGGTCCTATAGTGGATTCTTATGGATAGTATGATCTGAATTGGAGGTGAATTTTGATCCACCTACTTCGATGGTGCGACTTTCAATAAGATCCTGTATTAGATTTTTCAACTGTCGACAGTTAGAGGTAGTATGTCCTTTTGCTCGATGGTATTCACAAAATGCGTTGTCATTCCACCATGCTGGTTTGAATTGTCCTGGGTCATATGGTTTTGGTTCTTGAAGTATGATGACCCCATGCTGGAGGCATTTCCTAAGGACTTCTTCAATAGGTTCACCCAAAGGAGTGTATGTGCGACCCCTAGGGAATTGTCTCATTTGACGGTATTGTCCCTGATTGTTTTGACCACTTTGGTTATTTGAAGAAATATTGGGAGGAGGTGTCAATTTCGTGGTTGGTTTGTTTTGTTGTTGAACCCCTTTCAGGGCCAATACAGGACCTACGATGTTTGCAGTCTTGGCGTCAACACCGTCATTTGTAACGTGTTTATTTTTAACCCAATATTTGTTTTTGTCGGCAGGTGGATTGACGTTTGTGTTTTTGAGACCGTACCTCAGTTCTCCCTTTGCTATAAGGGATTTCTCAATCTGGACCCCTTTTTCAACTAAGTCTGTGAAATTTGTGCAACAATGTATTTGCAATGCATATTTTAGGGGCCCCAGAAGTGTTTGGACAAACATATCGACTTTTTCTCTCTCGGGGATGTCAATGTGACATCGACTAGCGAGACTTCTCCATTTTTGAAAGAATGGGATAAATGTCTCACCAGAATCCTCTTGCGTGAGATTGCACAAGCTGGTGATAGAGGTATCCATGTTGATGTTGTATGCATAATTTCTTATGAATTTTTGTTTAAGTTCATCCCATGTCTGGATATCCTTTTGGGTGGAAAACCATTCAAGGGCAGGACCCGCCAGACTTTTAGAAAAAAGTCTCATCAAGTATGTTTGTTCATAGGCGATGTCCATATAATTGGTTGCAAATTCATGAACATGCTCAATGGGGTTTGTCTTGCCTCTATATTTTGTGAAGTTGGGTGACACATATCCTGGTGGAAATGGAGGCATGTATAAGCTCGTGTTGAATGGGTATACATTTAGATCATATGATATTTCTGATTTCTTGCCTGAAATGTACATGTTTTGGATAGTTTTCTCTAAACCCATCAATCTTGTTTGGAGGGCGTCCACAGCAGGGTCGTTTATGTTTTTGTACGTTGGATTGCTTGGTACACCATAGGTTCCTATTTGTTGCGTGTGAATATTGGTGTATTGTGGCAGTATGGATTGCTGTGATATGTATGACGTGTGGATTGACGTGTTGTTGGTGTTGAAGATTATGATTGGGTGCATGTTGATGAGTATGTACGTGGGATGTGTCCTCCAGTCATGTGTGTCGTTATTTGGGGGATGTGATGACCATGAATGTTATGATGTGTTAATGATGTCGTGCGTTGTGTTACTTGGCCGCCTTGTGCGAATTGTTGAGTTTGCCTAAGAGGAATGTTTGTATTTGTACCTTGGGAGGCAATGACATTTGATTGTGTTGTCATGTTAACATTTTTTTGTCGTCCTTGGATAAAGATATGTCCTGTACCTCCTCCCGAAGGGTTTTGTGAAATAACACTGAGCGAATATGCCGAAGTTGTGCTCCTAGTAGTAGATGGAGCTGTCAAGGGGGGATTGTTGTGACTTGATGATGCCCCTATGGAATTTACTATCGTGGCATTTACTGTCATGGTATTTATGGTGTTGGGGGTGTTTGGGATGTTAGAGGTGTTTGGGACATTGGGAGTGGCATGCACTATCGTTATAGTGTCAATGAAAGTATTGCTCGTAGTGTTTGGAAGTTGACCACTATGTGACATGTTATGTGCGTTGTTGGCATTAGGGTCAGGAGGTGTCAAATTTAGTGTGTTAATGTCAAATCCTTGTGGTAACTTAGCTCCTTCACTCAAGAGTATGGCTAAGTATCTATCTTTGTCATGATGGACCATTGTTTCAATGAACTGACAGGCCTCTGTGTCTTGTGCTGTTGCCTCTAAGTTTTCCTCAAGTAGTTGACCATTTTCATCTTTTTGCAAGAATGGTTCGAATGGACTGTTTGATGAGGATTGCGTTGTCATTGGAGGTTGATTGTCTGAATTGGAAAATGGATCGTAAAAGGTCCAGTTTGGGTCATGTGTAGGATTGTCGACAGTGGAAGTGGGGTCTTGTCGAAAGTTTGCCATTTGTCATTGTTTTTGGAGTCTAGTTTCCACCATAAAATGATATTGCTCGAAATGGAGATGACAACTAAATGCAAGTATGACACTATGCGAAGTCTAAGTTCAAAATGACGACTAGAATGACTAATGTTTTTGGATTTTCGTGAATAGGATATGCAATGTGTGGACTTATAATGCAATTTAAGACAAGGGTATCTAAGCACTTCTAAGCTCAAACTTTGTTTTCAATTTTGAATGCCAAAGGACTTTGTTTGAAAATGACAAGGTGACAAGGTCTAAATGACTAGTGAGTTTTCCTAACTAGACTTTTGAGTTGGAAAATCTCACGAAAGATGACAATGACTAAAAAGGGATTTGATAACTTAGTCCAAGAGAGCCTAGTGTCGAAAGCAATGATGTTGCCGATTGTAATGAGATTTGTCTAATCCTAAGTATGCAAATATGAACCTAGGGATAACCTAATGCCAAATGTATGCAACTAAAAGAATGGAGGATGAAACCTATGGTGACGAATGCAAACTAATGGATGAAACTTTGAGCAATTTCAGACTTGGTTTCTGACAGAATCTCCTTGGAAACAGTGTTTGACAAATGGTTGACAAGTTGAAGACCTCAGGTTTTGAATATGAAGTTTTAAATTTTGACAGGAAAATGCGTCGTTTGAAGCTGCGAACGCGTCACAGTTTATCAAATGCGGTTTGTTTTTGCAATTGAGGCTTTTAAACTGTCAAATGCGACTCTGTTTAGTATATGTGACTCTTCAGTGTTCAAATGCATCGTGACACCTACTGATGCGGTGTTCTAAATGTCAGATGCGGTTTAACGGATCAGTTGCGGTGCAGAAAATCAATTGCAGTTCAACAGATGCGACACAGTTTAGTTTCAAAATGATTTTCTTGTCATTTTGATGGAAATTTTGATCTGTTTGATGTTGTATGTTTTGTTTCGAACTGTGATAAAACCAGAAAGCACTTGACAAGCATAGTGTTTTGAATGTAACCAATCACACATCAGATAAGCACAATCCTAGGTTAGGCCAGGACAGTATTCGCTAGATTCCACGCGGGTTTCCCCAACCACATATCTGTAGCATGCGAATTCAGAAGCTTGGCTGCACGGGCTCCCCCTTACAGTGCACTCTCTTCTCAGGCCAACCAAGCTTCCAACCCCTATGAAACTCCCATGGTAGATTGATCACCTCTACTACAAACTGTGAAAGTGTGGATGCCTTCACACCGACCGGTGTTGCGCTTGCAAATAGAGGGTTTTTGGCTTACTACACAAAAGTTTTTAGTTCAGGACCCCCGTTCGAGTGGCCATACATGGGGCAAGAGATTAATCACCATTAAGGTGGCACTCCAGCCTGAAGAGGTTAAGCTCAATAGGGTTTAAGGGAGTACAACTCCGTCTGTATGACACATCCGCACTCGTAATCTTAGATTTTCCCTTAAGATTTACATTTATATACCGGTCGGGGGTAGCTTGGCCTTAGCTCCATTTCCGGTTTGAGTCATGTTGGGGTGATGAAATCCCTAGGCAGGCCCAATTTCTAGAGTTGGTAACCGTTTCTCTTACACCCAAGATCGCCCGAAAGCGTGAGGGGAGAGGATACTCCGATATACCAAGTTAGAGTAATAATAGATAAAAATGGGTCTGGTTTTCTGATCACAAGGTTTTCACCAAGTGAGAGCATACTCACCTACCATTTTGCAAACACAGTTAAGCAAAGTAGACATGAAAGTTCTTTTTATGTGCACCAAAATTAAATGTTTGCTAATCTAAAAAAAAAGAACAAGCACAATGTTTGTTTTATTCCGTCTTTGACATTCAAATCTGTAGACAAAAGATTAGTAGTTTCTTTATGAAATGATCTTCGACACACAAATAATAACCGCCACACGCTGCAAATGAAGATTAGTAACACAAAACCCTAGGCTAGCTAACATGTAGGAATGAAAAACCAGGAAATCAGAAGACCATAAAAACCAAGAAAAAACAAGAAACTAGAAAACCCTAAAACCTGAAAAACCAGAATGTTAAAAATGAAAGAAAATCTATACCAGTCGAATGCGACATGACAGAGTGGATGCGTCGTTCAGGACTTTGAATGCGGCTGAATATGTCAAATGCGGCTTTCTAGATCTCGATTGCGGCTTGTCAAAGCGATTGCGGCTCTTTTGTTGGTGGATGCATCGCGACACATCAAATGCGTCATGATTTTTTTTAAAAAAATGGTTGCGTCGCTCCGTACCTGTACCTACAAAATGGCAGAAAAACAAAAAAAACCGTACGGAAATAACAGCAAATAACAGAGTCGTGTTCACGTCGGGTTCTCCAAATGTATCAATGGAAAATTAGATTGTTAGCTTATTAAATAGTAAACATCAAAATCCAATGAAATAACAAAGCACAAAGGAAATAAACATGAAAATAAAAGGAACAATGTTACCAGAAATCTTCATCTTCCATGGTTCACCTTTGTTACACCTTCTAGTTTGCAGCAAACGAATGAGGCCCTCAGATTTCAAATGAGCAACCTATAATAATGTCAAAGTCCTATGCAAATGTTGAAGGATTTATAAAATTGTGCCTATGTCTATGACAATATGCTAAAATGAAATAATGACTACTAATGCCAAATGACTATAATGACTACTAAATTAAAAATGAAGTTGTCGAGGCCTCGAAATTATGAGCAAAATTGTCTTTTATAGAAAACACAATTTTGAGTGGACGGATGAGATCAAATTCTAAGAAATACATAGAACGAGAGGTCTAGATTAAATATGAGAATCCCTAATCAGGGTTAGGGAAAAATCCTTAATCGAACGGTCAAAATAATATCTCAGATAATCGGATCGACTGTGGAGAATAAATGAGATAAATTAATTAAAGAAATAAATATTTTCGAAAATCAAGAAGATAAAGACTGCCTGATTTGTGAGATTCGAAAAATCAAGAAGATAAGGGTTGAACTGAAGATTCAGTTTGGAAAATCAAGAATCTGCCCGATTACTTGATTTTTGGAAGAATAATATCTTTTTGAATTTAATTAATTCAAAATAATGATTTTGTGAGACAAGTAAATAATCTTTTTCAGATTATTTACTAAAAAGAGTGAAAGTTAATAAAACGAAATCATTTTAAATATTTTCATTTATTTAAAATGAGAGAAAAGTGAAATTAGTAATTAAATAATTAAAAATAATTATTTAATTTGGAAGATAAGACTGAGTAATTAAATAAATTAATAAATTTATTTAATTGTGACAATTAGTGACATATCAAATAAATAAATGAAATTCATTTATTTAATGTCGAGGAAAGAATTAATGAAGAAAGGAAATTAAATAAATTAAAATTTATTTAATTAAGGAAAGACAGACAATTAATCATGTATTTAATAAATAAATGAAATTTATTTATTTAATAATCATGAAGAATAAAAGGACATGAATTAATTAAATAATTATGAATTATTTAATCAATAGTCAAATGTGGACCAAGGACATAATTAAATGTCTTAATTATGCTAGGACGAAAGTGGTAGAAATGAAGCTTGCAGGCCTAGGTCATTTTTAGGTGTCTACACTTTCTATCTGCAAGGTCCCAATCTTCTTGCTTCATGCCTGTAGGCTTCGCTCCAGACACAACAATCAAAAGATCACGATCAACCAATAGATCTTCCATATTAAGTTTCCACAACTCAAAATTGCTGCCATTGAAATTCTCTATTTCAATCTTTCCTGATGTGCTAGCCATCTCAATCTGTATTTAAAAATTGAAAAACTTCTACAAGACTCCCACTGAACAAAAATTGACACAAAAAACCCAACGTATCCACAAGGATAACACAACTAGCCAAGCTCTGATACCACTTGTAAGGAAAATTAGATGCAGAAACAACTCTCCTAACACCAAAGACCTCAGGGAAGAATGCAGATATACTTTTAATTTTTCAATTAGAGTCAAATTAAGATGCACTAGAAATAGATTACTAAAACAGAGAAATAGACAAACACATATGAACACCAGATATACGTGGGAAAACCCTTACGGGAGAAAAACCAACCACACCAAGAGAAATCACTTTGTATTACAGTAATGGAGATTACATAAAAATATCAAACTTATCTTTCTGATGTTATATTTCAGCAACTTTCACAATGATCAAACTTGTACAGGAACCTTCAAGTTACAATATTTACAGAATAGAAATCACTCTGATACAATTCGAATTGTTCACACAATTGTCCTTCGAACCAACCATCGAACCTTCGAGCATCTGCAACTTCAAACTATATTCATGTCATTCCCTGTCTGTCAAACTTCCTCATAGAACTGTGACAATGGACTGTCTCCCAACAGTTCCAATTTGGCTCCTCTGATTGGTCGAATACCAACCACGTAGATAGTCAACATTTGGTCAAAAGAGTTCAAACTTTGTTGGCATCTCAATGAGACACAAACAGTGTCTTCCCAATGCCACAAATTCTTCATATCGATATCGACATAGATTCCACCAGTCAGCAAGACGATATAGCGAACACCTTGAGACATACCGAATCCATCGACATCCAATGCATCTATATCGATAAGAGATTCCTCATTGGCAAGACATTTTACCGAGCTTCACATGTTGCATCGACTTCAATTTACTATCGGTGAGACATACCGCTCTCGCCAGGACTTCACATCGAGCCTCCTCAAGTTTCACCGGCTTCAGTTTTCCTTTCGGCAAGACTATTGCTCTCGCTAGGAGATTATACCGAAGTCACATGTTATACCAATTGTCAAAAAATAGTCAGCAAGACATATCATTATCGCCAAGAGGTTTCACCGAGATCCCTTATGTTACTCCGAAGCCATCAACAGTTGGCAAGACATACGTCCTTCATCGAGACTTTACTCCGAAGACATTAAGTTACATCGAGCACTGAACGGTCGGCAAGACTCTCACAAGTCGCCAAGACTTCATACCGATCAACTTGAGCTACTCTGATGACTTCAGTTGTATCCTCGTTGGCATGACATTCCATTCTCGCTGAGACTTCTCCCTGAGACCCATGTGTTACCTCGATAGCTATATGCTATCGGTGAGACATTCTCACATCGGTAAGACTTCTTACCGATAGTATCCTTCTCGGCCAAGTCTCCCCGACGCTCGATTGAATGGCCTGTCGGCTAGAGATCTCCACGCGGTAAGATGTCACACCGAATGCAATATGTCACAGCGATAGTTCATTCAGTAAGACTTCTGCAAGGTCACAACGACATGTACAAAAAACAATGCTTCAAAGTTGCTAGTCGGCCAGACATAGAATGTGTCACACCGACTTGACTCCAATAGAGGTTACAACCTGTGATGATTGAGGCATATATTTCCAACACTTTAAAAACCTTTCAACTTGATCTCCAATGATTTCCAAGCTTCTAAATGACCTAAATCTACAAACACACAAGACGAGAAGAAGAAATGTTGATTGTTAGGGCAGGGGGGTTTGCCTTGGTCAAACCCCATTTAGGTAATTAAACCAAAATGATGAAATAATAGAATGAAACATGCAACAATGGGATGGATTACCTTGCCATGATGATGGATCTTGAAAGTCTACAACTTAGCATGTAGAATCTACCCTTGGATGTCTTAGAAAGCTCAATTGATAACTTGTAATCTGAAAGCCCTAGCTTGCTTGAGAAGATGATGAAGAATGGATGAGTGAATCAATGAGAGAGAAATAGGATAAGAGAGATTAGAAGATGGAAGGAGATTGTAAATATGAGGTGAAAATCACATATTTATACACACTTGTTCCTTAGTTAACCATTCATACCTCATCACAAGATGACATTAAGTGTTTTTGAATAAAATCCTGAAAGGAAATTTAAAATATTTTGAATTTGGGGCCAAGGGGGACTCATTTACCACCCATGGCAAATGGGTCCCACCTAGGACTTGAAAATGTGTGTTGGGAGATATGTTGTATTTAATGTTGTTTGTCAGGATAATACTAAAAAATACACTTAATTAAGCATATGAGAGCATAAAAGGGTGAAATAAAGCATGACAAAGGGATAAATAGTGAAGATGTGCCTAGAAAAGCATGAAAGCTTGTTACAAGACTTTACAACACTTCAAAATAGGACCTAATAATGAATAAAAAGGTGATTTTTAGGTGAATTATAATTAATAGAGTCTAGAAGAATGTAGAAATTTCTTACAACACTTCACAAGATGTCATTAAAAGCATTTTGTTTAGTTTGCAAGGGTCCAAGACCTAGTGTGGATGCATTAAATATCTCACAACACTAGATTAAGGCCTCATTAAGTCCAATTAATCTGATGTCAAGCAAAGGGAACTTTTTTCTACGACAAAATTTTCAACCATTATCTTTTGATAACATTTATGCATTGTTTGTGTAATGAGCTCATAGGATTTAGAGCTGAACTTGGTAGCTTTGATACCACATGTAATAACCCCGATGTTCTGCTTTGTAAAATTTCCAAATATTTCATGTTAAGTGAATATTCTAGGATGCCATGACATAGAAATAATTTTTTTTCTTTCCATAATGTAAATTACATGCATATTTGAGATAACACTATTTGCAAACTTCCATTGCACTCTATTGTAATTTCACAAATCTTTCCATAACAAATATATCATATTAATTGAACTCAAGTATATTATTCAAGATTACATCCTTCCATATAATGGATACATGATACATACATATCTCTTCTGAGCTTCATCTGGCAATATATATACAAATTGATCTTGATGCCATTGTAATGGTGCATACCTTCTGGATGTCCATGCTCCTTGGTGCACACACTCTAGCTATCCCCAATGCTAGTGCAAACATCCACAAACCTCAACCGCCATCTAATGAGGAGAAGCATCACTCAAGCACTTTTTTTCCAATCACAGAATCAAATGCAGTCCCCCTCACATTTTTCATTTGATAGATGGCCCTACCCTTTGACAAAGGGATTGGTTGGTAAACCCCATAAAAATATCCTATTTGAGCTTAGTGTTGTGTCCTACAAACTAGAACCTAATCATTTATTCGTCTTCCCTAAGAGAATGAAAATCTTGAACTAGAATGCATATAAGGAACATAGTGAACTATCATTGTAAATAGTGGCTACTTACACTACTTTGGCCAAAGTATTCTCACTTAGTACTTGGAGTGACAGTCATCTCATTCACATACACTACCATAGTGTTATGCCTTGCATAACCACCCCATTTTATTCTAGAACAAAATGGGTCCCCCTTCTCTTTTTGCTTTTGTTGCCTTAGTTTATTGGCTTTTGTCTTGGGAATTTCTTTTGTTTTCCTCCTGGGTCTGTATTTTGTTTTATCAGATTTTGGTTCTATCTCACCTTGAGTTGGTTTTCTTGTTAAAAATTGAATGAAATAACCATAACCAATAGTGTATTTTATAATAATGTATTTTATATGCTCTAAGGACTAATAGAGGCATTTGTTTTGCAAGATTGAATCACTCATTTGAAGATATCTCTCAAGGAAGTCGGCTGTAAAGCATGCCTCAGTCCCATTCAGCATAAAACTCCTCAAGGAAAAAGTTGCTGAGACCCTCCTGTTGTCTTGCCGACTGGCAGTTTGGTTCTGTTCATTTGAAATCCAAAGGGTTGCTGAGACATTTTGGTCACTATGAGTTTCTATGTGTCTCACTAATCAGAGTGATGTCTCGGCGAAAAGGTGGAGTGGCGTCAGCGAAGTCTCACCGACCAAGCAGGGTCGCCCCAAAGTAAAGTGAGCTCTCGGCAAAAGGGGAGACTTCGGTGTAATGTCTCGGTGAAAGAAGAAAGTCTCACCGACATGAGATAATATTAGCGTAAGATCTCGCTGATCTATCAGAGTCTCAGCAAAACAGAGGTGTCGTCGGAAGGATCTTGCTAAGAGAGAGATGGCTTCAGCAAAAGTCTCACTGATAGGGTGGACTCTTGCTGAAATGAAATCACATCGGGGAGAGTGGTTTGCATTGGCTGAAAGGTCTCATCGACAGGGTGAGGTCTTGGTGAAGGGAGGTATCATCGCTTTGTGGTCTTGGCGACTAAGTGGTGTCTCACCGACAGGTTGTGCCTTCAGGGAGAAAGATGTATTCACCATGAAGTCTGGCCGAATGGTAAGGGTCTCGCCGAAAGGTTCTCCCTTCGGTGTGATGTTTGGATGACTTCGAGATGTCTTGGCGAAACAGAGTGTCTTCGGGGTAAGGTCTTGCCAATGGTTGCTGGTCTCGACGAAAAGATTTGGGTTTAGGGAGAAGTCTTCCTGACAAATGGAAGTCTCGGCAACAGCGGCGTATCTTCGGTAAGATGTCTCACCAACCCGGTGGACTCTTGCCGAAGTAAAAGGGGCTCAAGCTCAGGGAATAAGAATGAGCTCGGAGAAGCTCTGAGTGGATGATTAGGGCTTGGAGAGATGTCTTCCCGAGTGCGATGATGTCACCGAAAGAGTTGTGGTTTTAGCGAAAGGTGTCGCCGACCAATCAAAGTCTTCCCGACTGAAATGAGTTCATCGCCGAAATAGGCCGGCTTCGCTATAAGGTCCTACCAACCCGATAGGGTCTTGCCGATATAGAATGAGCTTGGGGAGAATGGAGGGGTTTGACATAAGGTCATGCCGACTAGCGGTGGTCTCGCCGACATGTTTTCTCCCTTCGGTGTAGTGGAATGCGCTCAATGAAAGGTCTCACCGACCCAGAGATTTCTCACTGATAGGGTGTGAGTTTGATGTGAGGTCTTCCTGACATGAAGGAGTCTCCATGAGATGGGTGTGCTTTCCAAAGGAAGAGAGGCTCAATGTGAGGTCTTGCCGAGGGAATGCAGTCTTGCCGATAGCGATGGAACTCGCTGTGACTTCTGACTGATAGCGACTGTCTTGCCGATGGTTTTTGTGGTATCGATATGACTTGTGCAACTCGATGTGAGGTCTTTTCGACTATCTTATGCTACGCCGATGGTTGCTATCAGGTATAATCACATCGGGGAGACACGATTAGTGTCTCACCGACATGCGATTCCATTCGAATGACCTTTGATTGCCCGGGAATCTTGTGTGGCCTATGTTCCACCAATCAAAAGAAGCTAAAGGAGTGGCCCATTGGACCTTTGACTAATTGACTACCCCTGTGAAGAAGATCAATAGAATGCAAATGACATAGACTCATTCTGAGATCAAAAGCGATGGATCAGCTCGGGAACGATGGTGTTTAGATCTAAAGGGAGGCTCGATGCTGCTTCCAGAGATAGTCAACGTGCGGAAAGGTCTAGAGTAGGAAGGGGGCCAAAGGAAAGAAGCAACCATGAGTCTCAGGAACAGCTGGGGTCTACTGGCAAGAAGGAAGATCATTATTAATGGTGATACTTTTGAGCATTCAAGGAAGCTCTGTGAAGGAGTTCGAAGATGGACACAGAGGCATGAAGTTAATGCTGTAGCTGCAAAAGATCTGAGATCACCCCTGGAATAATCCTTCACCAACATGGACAACAGGGATACACATTTAATGCATAATCAACTTTATCCAAAAGATCTGATGGCCGACCCTCCTGCAACCAGCAGATATTTTGTAAACCCTAAAAATAGGGGGCTAGTGCATTCTTTTGGGCACATCCTGTATATATGGAATTTTTGCCTCTTTGTAAAGGGGATGCGAGTTTAAGGAGAGAGATAGAGATAAAGATTTTTTAAGAACAGTAGTAATCTTCTAAGTAGTAGTAGAGAAAAGTTTAAGAATAACAATAGAATAGGAGTTAGATCCAACATAAATAGTAATGTATACTTCTGGTTTTCTTAGTATAAATGGAAACAATCTGAAGCATAGGCTTT
>VDFB02179234.1:51789948-51835876 GCA_007258455.2 Sequoia sempervirens
AAAAATAAAAAATAAAATTTCCTTATTGATTTGTGTTTGCATATTTAGGTGGAAGAAGCTTCAAGATCTCTTGAAGAGAAAAATTGGAGTTGTCAAAGTTGTAAAAGTTTTCAAAAAAGTTGTCATCTCATAGAAACTCAATTACAAAATTTATTTTAGGCACTTCAAACCTAAAACTTGGGTAAATTGAGTCATTCAGATCTGTTACAAAGGCTCCTAAAAGCTATAGAAAAGCCATAAACCAGGACTCATTCACCCCTGGGAAAATGAGTCCAAGGTCAACTTCAATAGAGCACTTTTGGTGACTAGTACATACCTTCTTATCTCTCTCAGATCTGCAATTTGATTTCTTGTTCCAATAGTATTGAGCTTAATCTTCAAGATCCAGGTTGTAGATTTCATTTTGGAGTTATTTTTATATTTTTAATCTTTCTCCCCAAAGTGTTGTTTAATCAAGACCTTCGTCCTTGAAAAAAAGGAAATTATCCAAGTTGTAGATTGCATTTTGGAGTTAGTTTGCTATTTTTAATCTTTCTCCCCAAAGTGTTGTTTAATCAGGACCCTCGTCCTTGCAAAAAAGGGAAATGAGTAGATTCACACTTTGGCTTGACTCACCTCAAGGTTGATAGTCTTTTCATTATGTGGATCTCATTTCCTAATGAATTGAAAAAGAATAGGTCCATAATTGGGTTATCAATCTCATTTTGGTAACCCTCCCTATTTCTCTTTGTTTCATTTTGGTGAACCTGACTTTTGACCATTTTAATTTTATGATCTTGGAGTCCATTTTCACCCTAGATTTAGATCTTGCATTCATTTGAATTTCATTACATTAAATTGAGTCTCATTTAGGGTTGTTAGCCTTGCATTAACTTTGCATTTCATTTAGAGGTTTTTAGGATTGCATCTTTGCATTCTTGAAATTTGAAGAATACAAAAAAAAAAGTCATTTTGTAAATCATTTACATAGCATTTCAATCATTTATTTATATTTGAAAATTGAAACAAAATTGCACATCAAATTAGGTCTCCTAGTTTATCATTTTGTCATATTTTGCACTTGTATTCAACCTTAATTTCATAGAAAATTCAAACTGTAACTTACTATTTTATATTAGAATCTGGAAACCACTAGAATCAACTCAGAAATCTATAAAAATATTTTTAAAAACCTAACCTAGGACCCATTTCCCCTGGGCCATTTCCTAATCTTCTGGGCATTAAAACATCTGTTTCTACATTCTATTTTGTTGTTTTCTGTTTCAATTTACATAATTTTTGTTAAGAGATATTGATCATATTTAGCTTCATTTGATAAATTTAGTGCATTGTGTGATCTCAAAATTGCATTTACAAGACATCATTTTTTATATTTTTGCATAGTGTAATAAAAAAATTACTTTGTTTGAAATTTGAAAATTGTAATTACATATTTGCATTCTAGGTTAGTGCATTGCATTTGAACCTCTTTCCATTTTGGGTTTACATTAAGCTTGTGAAAAATGTATGAGCTTTACAACTTGGTATCCTATTAGAAATACTATTGTGAGACATAGTTTGAGACTCATGTCATCCCATGATACACCATTCATTGTGGATATTGGATTTTCCAAATCTTTCATTAATAGTGTTCATAATCAACCCTCTATGGATCATAGCCTTCATACTTCATTTTTGATGACTTCCCTACCTAAAAACAATGTGTATGATGTTTCTAATTTCCTATAAGAAAAATAAAAAGGATGTATGGAGAAATAGAAAAATTGCAGAACTTTGTGAATTCTGAAAAAAATGCTAGTAGGAAAATGCTTGAAATTGAACATGGAATAGAGATTGTGCAAATTCCAGCTCATATTGTTGATAAGAACATCCCGACCATGAGTAGTTGTGCTCAAGCTTTGGGGTATGCTCAAAGAAAATGTGGAAATTCAATTCCCCCTTCCACAACCCTTACCTTTATTCTCACACACACTAGTACTCATGTCACTACAACCATTCAACCTACTAGCAATGTCAACACTTCCTTAGGTATTTCCACTGAGAATCCCTCTAACTTTGTGCATTCACATATCATATCTCCTCAACCATCCCCCATCACAAATCTATAATTCACTTTCCCTTCACAAACATACACCACTCCACCTTATTCGCCTCCATCTCATAATACCAACAATGATCCAATCCTTAACACAATTTTGAAAAACATGTCATCCCTTCAACAAAAAATCACCACCTTAAACCAACACAACTATGACCAACCTTCACAATACATCAAAACCAATCCTTTATCCTTGGAGATATTGAGAAAAAAATTCCACAAGATATAGAGGTTCCTAGGTTTGATAAATATGGAGGGAAAGGAGATCTCGTTAGTCATTTTTTTGCTTACACCACCCTATGTAGTGACTTCATTTTTGAAGATAAACTCTTGGCTAAGCTATTCCCTAGATCCTTGAAAGATGTTTCTTTAGAGTAGTTTTTCTCATTACCAAATAATTCAATTGGTTCATTAAATGAGCTTATTGATGCCTTTTACAACCACTTCCAAATTCGCATGGGTCCCAAGAAGACCCTAGCTGATTTGATGACATGTAAACAAAAAGATGATGAAAAGTCACTGATTTCATAGCACAATATCAAATGATTTATTCACAAATAAACATTAATATTCTTGATGTTGATATTAAAAGAATTTTTATTTCCAATTTGCAAGAAAAAATTCAAACAAAGCTTGAGATGATGAGATTTCCTTCCTTCACACAATTGTGTACAACCCTTCATGATTACCAAAATTTGGATAGTAGTCATGAAGTGAAAACTTCCTCTAACCATTATGAAAAGTTTGAATCTACAACTTAAACCAACTACCAACCTTTCAAGAAACAAAATAAGTGATTTCTACACCTTAATCCCCCTCAATCCACTCACAATGTTAACACCCAAGTGGCTGCTATAAATATGACAAAACCATATACCTTTGCAAATAGAAATAGACAATTTACACCCCTACCTAATACCCTTTATAATACCATGTTGTAGCTCTTAGAGAAGAATTTGATTTCCTTGCCTCCTGTTAGAGCTCCTAATCCTACTAAGCCTTTACCTCCAAACTATAGGTCAAATGCCTATTTCCATTTCCATCGACAAAATGGACATGAAATAGAACATGGTAAGTGCCTTAAACATATTGTACAAGAACTCATTGATTCTAATCATATCTTAATTGGAGGTGTTAATGATTAAGGTAATAAGTTTATGGCTCCTTCTAATAAAAATTTGCAAATCTTTACCAATCCTATGCCTAATCATAATATATCCTTTGTCAAAGCTAGTGAAACAAAGAACGATGTGATGAATGTTGACACAAATGATGAAAACATGAAAGATAATGAGAAAAACGTTGTTGATGGTGTGATGGCATTTATTGACACTAAACCTTGTAAGGGCCTAACTAGAATGTTGCTTGGCATTGCTTTCTCACAACAAGACATGCTTAAACCTACACTTGATGGTGCTCTTTACATAGTTGGAAGAACTAATGATAAGCCTACTAATGGGATATTAATTGATCTTGTATGTCTAGATAATGTGATCACTGAAGAATTCTTATTTGTGCATGAGCTTTATCAAGATATTTATGAAAAACTGAAAGCATGGATCAAAATGTATAATGGTTTTTCTTGCCCCATGATTGGCTTGATAAATCTCCCTCTAAAGGTTAGATTGAAAGAATTAACTGTCTCATTCACCATCATCCCATTGTTAGACCAATTTCATGTGAATTTAGGCTATCCATGGCTTCACTCCATAAATTTCATCTCGTCGTTGTGCATAAGTTTCCATTTGGTAATGAGATCTTTATAGTATCATAGTAGCTTTAATCCTATGTCTTCTTGTGGGAACTTCTCATTGGATTTATTTTGGCCTAATCCTATTGAACTTATTAGATCTCGTGAGGAATTCTTTTTCAAATCCTATCAAAAGTTTAAGGAAAAGTGCATAGCAGAATTATCCCTTAGCAATATGCCTCAACCCATGATTGAGCCACCTATCCTTGATGAAACCATGATTGAACCAAAAACCCTTCCAAGTAACCAAGACCGGCCTATAACAAATCCTTTACCTATTTCATATAAGATACCATGAGATAACAAAACAAACCTTGTTGTGCCTCCTAAAGTCAAACAAGTTTATAAAGCTAAAGAGAAAGTGGTTGAACAACCTCCCATGGTTCCTTTTGTTCCTCCCTTAAGGAAAGAAAAGAAACCTATGGTTGATAAACTTGCTCCTATAAAGACACAACTTGAGAACTACATGAAAAGAAACCAAAATGCTAGAGAATGTAGGTGTAGACGTTGTGATATTGATCATTCATTACAAGAAAAAGAAGAAAAGAACAACATATCAAATCAAAATCCAAACTTTTTTTAAGCAGTGCATGATACCTCTCCACCCTCATTGCACATAAACGACAACAAAATTCTATAGCTATTGCCACTACACCTCCTTGCTAAGATTGATGAAAAAGTGTATAATGAGTTGAATTTAATGTTTTCAACTTCTATGAGCTTAAAATATGATCCTCCTAATAAGAGTGTTGAACTTGGTGCTTGTCTTAGTTTGAAACTTGATGTTGTCCCTTTGGCTAGTTGTCCTCCTTTCACATATACTAAACAAGATTGGGATGTGGATGACCTACTATAGGTTGACTCACATGAGACTTACTAGTCTTGATTTTTTTTCTTTTTCATGTTCTTTGTGTGATTGCATATGCCTAATGTGATCCTTTGTACTATTCCATTTGATGTATCTCTCTCTTTATGTGCATTCCTCTACTTTTACCTACATTCTTCTCTATGTCATAAACATTTATCTTTTCATTTGACTTATGTTTTCCTTTTGGGGATGATGCAAGGCATCGAGACATTTAGGTCTCTTCCATGTTGACCCAAAATCTTTTTCTTTGTTTTCACTCTCTATGTGTCATTCTTCCTGTTATGCGAGTATTTTGGAATGATGATGTTTCTAAGCTCTATAATCACATTGCAACAAAGATATATTGAACCTGAATCCATAGATCCCTTATGTGTTTTCATTTTTGGGATAACCCCTTCCTTTTCTTCATGATGTAGTTTCATTTGGGAACATATGGCTTGGCATAGGGCTTTCCCAATAAGCTCTCATGTCTTCTTCATTGGCTACTTTAAATAAAATTTCTCACAACAATGGTGTTAGAAATCACTTTAAAGTGGGGGCATACATAAAAACTCATGTATCATTATGTGATTTTATTTCTTCTTTTGATGCATCCTCTTCATGGTGGTGTCGTTGGCTCTGATGTCATCCAAAAGCATGATATTTCCTAGCAATGAATTTCATCTTAGTGGTGATGCTACACGTTGCATTACCTAAGTTTTGATTCTCTGTTTCTTAGAATTTTCCTCTCTTGGAGACATTAGGGATGACGTTCCCTAAGAAGAGACCTTACATGAACTAAGAAATATCCCTTTGAAAAAAACTTTATTTGCATTTTTGTTCATAAGTGCTTAGCATAATACAACTTGTTAACATTTTGAAGATTGAACCCATTTTAAGGCCACCAAGCATAACAAACCTTGCTTTCCAATAGAGCCTTCCAATTTTTCATAGTTTTCTTAGCATAACACAATTTTTTAGTCCTTATGAAGCTCAAAGCCTTAGTTTTTTGGCACCCTATCAGAGTTTCAGCTTTGGTATGGTAAGTATAGTGAGAGCTTGTAGACCTGGTATGACTTTCTCACTAAGCCACTTTCCTGGGCACTCATCTAGTGGATGGCTTGAGGTTCCATTAGCCTGAAGTGAGCATGTGTGTTGTTTGCATAGTGGACATTGAGTTCTTTTTTGCAAAAAATTTGGAAAAAAACAACTTAAACATGTTCCACATTACATTGTATAGACGAGGCTTGATCCACCTCCCTTTTATTTTTAGGTCTTTGATGTTGTATGATTGAGTATCTTTGTAATTTCTACATACACATGTTTCTTGAATGTCTACTTTAGTGTGAGTTTGATATGGGGTTATCCTCTCACTAAAGTGGGGGGTGGGGGCTAAATGTAGTGTCGGAAAAAGTATTGCTTTTTACACTTAATTTAGGAATTAATATTAAAATGAACCTAATTATGCCTTAATTTAGTGTTTTAATATGCATTTCACATATTCACATTGAGATTAGGTCCCTATTAATTAAAATGGACTTAATTGTGCTTTATTTTAGTGTTGTAGAGTGTACCTCTTTACACTTTCACACTTATTTAGGGATTTATTAATTAACTGAGGTTAATTTTCCTTAATTGTTACCTTCAATTCACATCCAAGCCTAATTAATTGCAATTTCTAAAGAGGAAAACTTGACATTCATTAATGCCATAACATAACACTTCTCATTGAGCAATGTGTGTCCTAGGTAAGTGACCTAGGACCCATTCACCCATGGGTGAATGGGTCCTCACTTAGACATAGGACCTAAATTTAAATTATTTTTTTGGTGGTATTTCAATAGTTTTAAATCTACATTCACATGATGGCTTGTGTTATTTGAATTTATGGAAATTAATGTTACATACCTATAAATATAGGTTCATTTCACTATGTTTCATCTAGCAAATCTAATACTTTCAACCAAGTTAAGAGTATTCAATTGATCCTTATCAAGATCATTTCAAGATAATTTAAAGGTATCCAATAGTAGATTTATTGAAGAATTATTGTAGCAATCAAGATCCAATTGTCATGTCAAAGTCTTCTTGCATCATGCATTCTATTGGAGCTAATATGTTGATGTAGTGTTCATGATCCATTCAAGCAGTCAATGCATTGTATCAAATCAAGTTTCAAAATAAATATCCACATCCATTGAAGCTATTTCATGCTAGTTGTAGATCTACATTTCAAGGTTTATCTAAGGGTTTGGTGAGTTGTGACATTACTTTGTTCATTCATCATTCCTTCATGTTTCATTACAAGGTTTAATTACCAAAATGAGGTTTGATGAAGACAGACCCCCATTCACCATAATATCTTCCTCTACAATGTCCTCTGCTAAAGTCATTGTAGTAGGATCTATTGTCATTATATTCTTCTCTATAACTAGTAGAAGGTATGTCCTTAGGGAGTTTTGTTACCAAAATTTGAATTGGCTATATATCCAAAAAGACCACAAAAAACACTTTTTAACCTCTTTGAAGGCTCCCTTTATTGCAACATTTCCTTCATCTTCCTCACACTCTCTAAAGCAATCGTTGCAAACTTGTTGTCAAACCCTCTATGGCTAGGAAACAACTTCAACTTCACACCAAACTAGAAAAAATCACTTATATATGACAAATATTCCAAATGAAAATTTTGGTTAAGGTATGATATGGTGAATATCTAGCAATTTTGTGGCTAGAGATGAAAGGAAATATGCCACAAAGGCTGCACAATGTGCCTAGTGTTCTTATGCATTAGGATTGATGACATTAACTATGTGTAATTAATTATAGGGATTTTATGTCAATCATCAAATACCATTCATGTTATGTAGTCTTATGGTTTTTCCTAGTGCACTTATGCATTAGGAATAATGAAATTAATTATATGGCTAATATACATAATACTATTGTCATGCCTAGTGTGCTTGCACATTCACCATGGTTGAGTGACATCAACTTTGGTGTGTAATGGATAAAATTTGATGTCATATATGGTGTGCATTAAGGTTGAATGACATAGTATCCTTTGATTTTCATGCCTTTTTAGTGAAGATTTCATTATGAATATAGTGCATCAAACTCCTACATTATGTGTTTGGTGTGCTTAACCATGCATCATGGTTAGCAATATTAATGATAGCGTGTTTTCATTCTTTAAGCTTTATTTTAAGTTTAATAATGTATATGAAATTGAGTTGTATAGATTTTATTTGAGTTTCTAATGAGATTGTATATGCCATAAAGATTGTATGGGTTTTTTTTGAAGGTTGCATCAAAATCCTATCATGTGTTCTTAGTGCACTTGTTTATTGATCATTGTTGAGAGACATTTACTCTTCTACATGATGATTGTATGGATTTTGTATGAAGGGTTGAATGACATATATTTCATTTATTTGTATGGATTTTTTTGAATTTTATAATGGCACATGTGTCATTGAGTAGAATGTCTTTTGTTGCACTTTTTTGTTGCCCTCTTCACGCCCTTTGCTGCCCCTCCTCATGCCTCTTTTGGACTGTCATATATTATGTGTATCATAATTTCATGACAAATTTAAGATTTGTGTAAGTTATTTATTTACTCTATAGTACTATGGTGGAACTAATATTTATCTCATTTTCATGCTATAGATAACATTCTTTGTCATGCTAAGGAAACGATCAAGGATTAAACCAAAACACAAAGAGCAAGAACCTAAGAATGCAAAGAAAGCAAAAAATATGAGGGAACTTCATGAGAAGAGGAAATTGGACACAATGGTCAAAGACATGCCAATTGAAGAGGGACCTCAATCATCAATGAGAGATATGGTATTTGTGGCACAAAGGGAATGAATGCAAAACTTCATGCTATGAGAAATTTGAATACTGTAGTTGGAGACACATCCTCAACCACAAGTCAAGATGGAGGGACACCATCTACCACATCTTGAGTTGAAATCACATCATCAATCACATATGAAGAAGGAGGTACACCATCTTTCCCATCTCAACTTCAAGGTATGTCATCTATTCCATCTTTGATTGAAGGTGTGCCATCTATCTAATCTCATTTAAATATTGATGAATTTCCTAATGTTGAGAAAAATTTACCTTAGAGAACACCACCTATAATTTTTTTGTAGAAATCCCAAGTATTTGACTAATATTGATGAGAATATTTTGCAACCAATGGAAGATAGGATTCCAAAGTACACTTGTAGAAGATATGCTAATAAGATTTGGAGAGTGTACTTTGAGAAATTAAATGAGATTGGAAGATGTCAACTATTTGTTGAAATGATGTGAAGTATAAATTCTAGGTCCATCATGAAGATTCTTGGGTTGAGAACATCAGAGGCTTCAAGTGAAAAATCTATTGTGAAGAATCTAATGAGTGCTTATGAGAGTGTGGATAACACCTCACACACAAAAGATAGTAATGTCACAAGACATGTCATTACATCAACAATAGTAAGTAATAAAATGAAGAAAGGTCATCTCATTAGAAAGACAAGTCAAGTATTGAGAGTTAATAGAAAAAATATATCAAGATTCATTGGAAGGAGTCAAAGAATTGAGGACACTGATGACAATGAAATATGGGAATTCTCGAGGATACTACCACGAAAAGATAAACTAATTATTGAAGCATTGAGATCATTAATTGAAGACTTTTGGAAGAATTACACAAGGGTATCTCTAAATCAAAATGATGTGGTAAGAAGGAGAATCGGTAGTCGAAACTGTGAGCCACATCTAAAGGGTTTTTTGGATACAACTTAAACATAATTTTTTGGTAAATTTCTAGAGATGTATCCTCAAGTTAAAATTTTTCATTTAAGATATTTTGAAATGCTAAAACCTTTCTATGTCAAAATAAATCACACATGCACTACTTTTTGTAGATTACATATTGAATTTTCTAACCATTTTGATGTTTATCGGTCTATATGTTTAGATTTACATACTAACAATGTTTTGAAGGATTGTGGCATACATGCCCCACCTACATCTTCAAGAGAATTCATATCAACAATTTTATGTGAAAGAGAGGAAGGTCAAATATTCTATAGGAAATTATGCTTGGATGAAACATGTTATCATTGTGGTGGCTTGCAACGTATGCTAATATATGAACATATGGAAAGCAAAAATGTGGTTGGAAACAAACTAGTAGAGTTTGAAAAGTATAAAATAGTAGCCTACAATACAAAAGATGGTAAAAAGAAAAAAAGGTGATTTGGTTATTCAAAAGATTCTAGTGTATTAGTTTTGTGAGATAAGGGGGATTTGCTACTCACGAGTCTCTTTGTTCTCAAGAGAATCCCGGGGAGTGAACTTCCCTTAACCACCTCAATATTAGTTGAATGAAAAAATTGCAAATAAATCACACACAAAGCCACTATCTAAAAAGACTGCTTTAGAATTTGAGAGAGCAAGGTTCCTAGATATTTTCCTCAAAAGGAAGACCTCTCGATCAATGGAGTACATCATAGAATCAGGATGCTAGCACAACACACTGGAGTCTGATGGATGCGTTGGAATCCCTAGCAACAAAGAACTCAAGACTTGGGTAGAATGACTAAAAAACCTCACTATCTAACATGGGTTCTAGTTTGTTTAGCCAAGTAGCTAAAGAGAAAGTAGAAAATGAGACAAAATACAAGGAGAGCTAAAAGAAGACTTACAAACGGAAAAATGTTTGGATCCTTCCTCTGAGCTCCGCTTTGGCAACCTGCACATAGAACGAACGGGGGAAAATATTATGGTTGTTTCGGGGCTTGCTATAATCAAACCCCCGTTTTGGTGTTCCCACCTCCACAAACAACTAGATAGACATAGAAAGTAAATGAAATAGACACAAGAAAGTGGTGAAAACAATCCCTACTTGAGGAGGAGAACCCACACCACCAAGTAGTAAATGAACAAAGAGATCTAATCTATTTGCAAATAAATAAGAGAAAGAGAGCATTACCAACAGTCCTCGGCCCCCTCTTGAACACACAGATGCACTATTCAATTATTGCTAGAGAGCTTTGGCTATTGGAGGGACCTCAGTTTGACATTTCTTTGCTTGTATCTAAGTGTTATTGCAAAGAGTAGAAAAGGTTGAGAATGAAGTGAGGTAGAGAAGAGAACTGATCGAATGAGAGAGAACCCCCAAAAATGAGAGGAAAAGGGAGTTTTGTTGGATGTAAGGGAGAATGGAGCCATTACACTCGGGAATCTAACTGCAAAGACACATGTCTCGAGTCAAGATTATCAGATTCCACATTTCAAACTCAAAAAAGCACCAGGATGCTAGCACATCATGTAGATGTCCGCGCATCATGCAGGCATCCAAAATGTTAGTTTTTGGGAAATGGGAAAACAAACTTTTTTCCTTCGTCATTAGACCTCATGGAATTGGAATCGTGAAATTATGACCTATGGGGCTCTTATCACCAATGCGTTTAGGCACAATAAACACTAGAAAAAGTGCTAATATGTGAAATTTCCCCTAGGTGCAATTTTGTGACATTACATTTTTCCCCCACTTTAGTGCGCTTAATTTTGGAAATACCAGCCACACTAAAGTAGAAAAGAAAAATTCAACCCAAAACTTGAAATTTTACTGATTTGTGTGCCAAAAAGGATACTATAGAGGCCATAGAGGTTGAGCTAGCAGGTATTGAAGATGCTCTTAGTGATCAAACTAAGTGAACAATATAGTGTTTGTTGTGAAAAATAACACAAAATTTTGTTCTATAAAACTCCAAATTTTAAGTTAGATAAAAAATTGGAAGAAGCTACCAAGGTGAGAAGAATGATCAAGAATTTTTTTGGTGATTTAGAAGAAATATTTGATGAAGAAGTCACTATATTCCCCCTCCTAGTTCTGCCCCCATTCTAGTGGGGGAAAATTAGGAGAAATGGAGGGACCACAAGCACCAAGAAAAATGGCCCCTAGGGGGCCTATATATACCCAGGCGGGCCCCCATAAGGGTCATTTTTACTATTCACTACTAGAGTTTTGTTAAATTTTGTGAGAGGAAAGTCAACAAAATTTCACATTGAAGAGATTATCTGGAGCCTAGGATGG
The DNA here is from genome assembly GCA_007258455.2 of Sequoia sempervirens. NCBI lineage: Eukaryota > Viridiplantae > Streptophyta > Pinopsida > Cupressales > Cupressaceae > Sequoia > Sequoia sempervirens. Next base: position 51,801,743 of record VDFB02179234.1, read on the forward strand.
ACTAGCTATGGGAGGATGTGCGTGAGGGCCTCGAGGTGGATCAGGCGAGTCCTTAAACTTATTTTTAGTGCATTTTTCTAAGATTTTTAGTGAGTTTTTGAAAGATTTGGATAAAAATCATTCTGATGGTGTGCCTACATCCTCCTCATGCACTAGTGTCCTATTAGCATGCTGGGGACCTTAGCATGCATTGGAATCCAGTCAAGAGCATTGGCGTCTTGCCAGCCTTAATGATGGTCTCAGAAATTTACATGATGCATAAAAATATGTGCGGTACACATGCATCTCAGAGGCCCCACTTAGAAAATTTTATACATAACTTTTTGCACATCAAATATTTTGACTTCAATCTTTTTCACTTTTGTACGATTATCTAGAGATGAGGGAGCATCCCGATGGGCGGGCAATTCACCTTGTTCGGGACCAACATCAATGACTGTCAAATGCGAAGGAGATGCTTATACAATGAGTGGGCCTCTGGAAGGTGTATCAAATGCCAAATATGCTTTACCATGATTGTACACTAATGGCACTGATGGAGCTATGGGACTCGACCACCTCAACGTTTCACCTCCTAACAGGTGAGATGACCATCACCCTAGAGGATGACTATCACATCCTCGACCTTCCCATCTATGCGAAGCAGGTCATGATTGATGACACATGCTCAGCCTAGGAGCAACATGATGGGGTTGCATACTGCTCAGGTTGCACTGATGGTGGCAATGAAATCGATCATATTTACATGTGTTGGTTCAAGTAGGAGTGTGGTGTTGTGCCCCTATTACGTTGAGTTTTGGTGATCACCATGGCCACTCAAGTAATAGAGATGGATGAGGCTCTCACCTGCATGGGGGCCTCATGCATACAATTCATGAGATGGAGGAGCACATGATGTGTTTGTGTGGGGGAGGAGCACATGATGTGTTTGTGTGGGGGAGGATATGAGTTGGGTAGGTATGTGCATTATGAGTTCTAGAGTTTGACAACCTACACCCTACTCTAGGTGTGGGCCTTTGCTCACATTACTTGCACATGACTTGAGGGACATCCTTAGGTCTAAGATTATTTAGTACACATGGCCCATTGGTACAAGATGATTCAATAATGGAGGCATGGAGACCTGTAGTTTCGACGGCTGCAGTTCAACACCCTGCAACCCAATTAGGCTAGATGTTGACCCCACCCTTTTTTAGGTGGGTAGATGATGGAAGGTTCATGAGGAACCTATAGCAAGACCATTTTATCCTAGGTCACATATATTTTTTCATTATTCCCTTCTACTAGACTTGGGTCATGTGGTAGCATGGTCGCATTCAGACTATCCCCCTACGGTCCCATCTTATGCATGGTCTATGAGGAGTGCCACTTGGTTGGGAGATAATCGGTGGAAAACCATCTCCAACATCACCATGTATGATAATCACACTGACAATCAAGACCAACATGAGATGTAGCCAGTTGACAATGTCGGCGTGGCGAGAGGTTTCCTGGCTTGGTGGCAGGCACATGGCTTTGCTCCTGTTTTCTCGGTGGATGCCCTAGGGGGATCTTGACCTATAGGGAGAGGTGCCATAGGGAGTGAGGTAGAGGTGGGCCCATGGGGGTGGAGAGTAGTAGTAGCAAAAGGTCGAGGAGGAGGTTGTGGATGTCTTCCCCCCACTTGCAGTCCTAGTTTCTTCCGTACCACTAGATCCTGTCATCGTCCCTATAGTAGCTCTTGTGGTATTAGGAGCAGTACCAGATGTAGGAAATGTTGGTCCCAATGTTGACCCACCTCCTGATCTGTACTGACAACTAGAGGACCTAGGTATACTAGTTACATTATGCCATTTCACTTCAGTACTTCTAATTTTCATCTCATGTGCATATATTTTGCTTTAGTTTTGTATCTATACATCTCGTGATACTAATATACTTCTCTCTATGGTTGCGGACACATAGGGATGGACTAGGCTCTTTTCCCAATGCATATTAGAGGTGGCCCTTGTCATTCCAGTCTAGGGACCCATCCTCAAGTCTTAACGACCAGTCTTAGTAAGGTGCCACACCCCACTTTTTGAGTTGGTGGTGTGCTTGAGGACAATGTATGAGGAGGTGTAGATACCGAAATTTGGTCTAAGCCTATGACTTCAATATTCTTCATGATCATGATTAAATAATGTCAATTATTTAATTATTCTCTATAGTCTGTTATTTCTTTTATTAATTAAATAATCTTAATGTTTTAATTAATTCACACTTTTCTTTATTCTATCTGATTAATTAAATAAATGCTTTTTATTTAATTATGTTACTAATTAACCTTATCCTTCTTGTCAAATTAAATAAATTATTATTTAATTTACTCTTTATCATACTTCAACTATAATTAAATAAATTTCTTATTTATTTAATTATTCATTTAAATCCCTTTCATCACTTAATTAAATAAATCTTATTTATTTAATTATTCTTCAAATATCAAATCTTGAATTAAATGAATTATTTAATTCATGAATTCTATTTTAACGATTCCGTGAGTTATCTATGTATTCACTTTTACTCACTCAAAGATCTATTTTAAATTGCTCAGCTTAACTCTTGATTTAATGTCTGAGTGGCTTTCTGTAATCTCTTCACAAATCATTCAATTGTCCAGTTCTAACTCATTTGCATGTACGCGGATTAATTAAATATTCCTATTTAATTAATTAAACCTTGTGCATGCATTCGAACAAGAGTTGCTTTAATCCATCTTCATCTTTGTCATGCAAAGATAATGCTTCTATTTTTGAATACCAAACTGGAAGATTAAATCATTTATTTAATCTTTAATTCTATTTCTAATTTATATCACTCATGTCATTACTAACTGTTATCAAAATGCATGACTAATCAGTCAATCTCAACCATCCGTTGATCTTTCAATCTTGGCCTGTCGTTCGAATAATCAATTTTCTATAAATTGATCTGGTCTTCATCATTCCAATCTCTCTCAAAATCTTATGACTTTTTGGAGAACCTATCTTGAATCTTCGATGTTTTGCTAAATCATTATCATAGGCTATACTTGCGCGAAGCTTTGAAAATCTGAGGGAAATTATACTACTACAAGCGAAACGGAGAAGGACAACAGAGATAAATCATGGAAGAATGTAGATTGGGTGAGATTGTTTCTTTATTTACGTTTTGAATTCCTTTGTACTTTGTTGATATGACTTAGATTGCATTTAGATTTGTATTGCATGTTTTCTCTGATCTGTTTCTTTCTGTACTTTCTAGATGTTACATTTGGTGAACCCGATGTGAAGACACCATCTTCGTGTATCCGTAGACTTTTATGTTGATTTTTGTAGGTTTTTCATACAGAACGATGCATTAGCTTGATGAAACGCCGCAATTGAAATTCGAAGACACATCAATTTGATGAAGCAACACAATTGACTTTCTGAACTGCATCTGACACCAGAAATGACACATCTAAAAAATTCTGATGCATCTGCAAATTCCTGAACTACAACTGACTGGTAAAATACCGAGAACACAATTGTAGAGAACATCGACACATCTGACTGGTAAAACAACAACGCAATTGACTGGTATGTTCCTTTTGTTTCTATTTTTAGAAATCTAAAATTTTCAATTGATTTGTGTGTTACTAATATCGGATTTTCAGTGTGTGGGCTTTTTGTTTTTGGAGTTAACGAGCTTTTGCAGGATGATTGACGAAGACAATACTGAAAACTACTAATAAATCTTTCTGTAGAACGCATGTCGAAGACCTTAGTTAAATTTTTGAAACAAATTGTTTGGTAGTGTAGCAAATATTTCATTTGGATTAAAATTAACAATTGTTTACTATGTTTGGTGCAAAAGCACAACTGTGTAATTACCCTCACAATTTGGTACATCGAAGTATCCTCTCCCCTTGTGCATCCGTGCGATCCTGGGTGTAAGAGAAACGGTTACCAACTCTAGAACTTGGGCATGTTCTGGTGGAAAAAAGTACTCACCCCAAGATGACTTAGACTGGTAGCACCCTGAACCCGAGGGACTTCCAGTCGGTATATAAAAGTGGATTCTTGGGGAAAGCCCAAGAATCAAGCATATGGTTTTGACGAGATGGATCTGAAAGGGGACTCTCGCCGCATGGATCATGCCCTACGAACGGAATGCCCGTATTAAACACCTTTTGTTTTAGAAACCAACCATTTTTGGCCATTGCTTAGTATAGTGCAGGGTACAGTATCATGCCCGAAGACACTCACTATTGATCCCCTTGAGTAGAGATAGCAGTTCTTGGGAGGTCATTTCCCAAGAATCTGAAATTGGTGTGCTCAAATGATGTTAATGAGCCATGGAGGGGAGCCAATGCCACCAAATTTCTAAGCTATCCACTCTCGAGAAGGAAAGGTGTTTATCACCAATCCGAGGTATTTCGGTGGGCTATACCAAGTATACAAACCCATGGCCTTTTGGCCTATTAGGATTGTACTTGTCTGTTGTCATATTACACGTTCTTTGAGTCCAAAATCAAACTGAAAAAACTGTCTTATGATTGTCCTTGTTTGCCAAAACTTGATCACAGAAAACAGCGTTGGTTTTACATCTCAAATCACTAAAGATACATAGAGAGTCACAACTATTCACTAGAAGGTCGCAATTGATTTTTAGAGTCGCATCTGTTTAACTTCGAGTCGCATCTGTCATTTTCAGTCGCATCTGTTTAGCGTAGAGTCGCATCTGCTAGATTAGCTCGCATTTGCTTTGCAGAAAACCGCATATGTTATATCTTGAGTCACAATTGCCATTATGAGTCGAATCTGGTAGAAAGTTTCCCACATCTGTCTGACACAAATACTGAACATTTACCAGAAACTCGCAATTGATCATCAAAAAACTACAACTGTGAAACTTAACTGCAACTGGTAAACTTAATTGCATATGTGAAATCCTGCGACACATTTGCCTAATTAGAAAACTAGAATTCATGATCTCTGTCCAGTCAACATGGTTATACCAGTCTTTCAGTTGGCTTCCCACAAGAAGAATTTGAATAGAAAAAAGAAATGATTTTTCTCAATTTTGCATCCTTTAGGTTCATTTAGTCATTACCATAGTTGTCCTAATTTAGAGTTTGGTCTCATCTTAGAATACTTTTTTTCCTTTAAAGTAAACTTCTAGGAAGGTCAGTTTTACAAACTTTAGGATAGGTCCACCATCTACACTCTAGAAAAATCATAGCGTCAGCGAAATCTGTCATTGAACCTAGTCCTATCATCTTATCCTTTGTCCTACAGAGAGTCCTCCTAGCTCATCAGTCTAGTTAGGAAACTCAACTTGTCTTTGATCCTCATCCTACATTGGTTCCTTGACTTAACTAAATTGACGCCTTGGTTAGACTTTAGGTAGTTGGTCCCCCCATCTCGGGTTTGCAAAATTGATTACCTTAGAAGCTTGCTTAGAATTTGCATTTTTAGATATTGTCATCCTAGACTAGCATCATATTCGACATATTTTACTCGCACAAAAAAAAAAATACCAAAAAAATAGCTGCATTCATTCCTTATTTACACCTAGAAAATCCCAAAAACATAGACTAGAGTCATACTGTCCATAGACATAGTTTTGCATTCCTTACATATTGAGCTAATCTTACATGGTTGAAACTAGGTCTAAGAGAAGAGAGAGAGAAAAGATGTCGAACCCAAACGAATTCATCAATCCATTTTCCTCAAGACCTCACAAGACTCTATTAGACAAATTCACCACTAGAAACATTCAAGGTCACATTACAACATAAGACATAGAGGCTACCACATAGGAACCTGAGTTTTCCTCTTTCGTATATGAGTACCTAGCAAATGATCGTCAATGATACTTAGCCAAATTGCTAGCTGAAGGTGCTACCTTACCTACAGGATTTGATATTAGCACCTTACAAACTCAACCTACACAAGGGACAAATACAATGACTGCTAGTACTACTATACCTCAGGTCAACACAACTATGCCATCTAGCACACCTACATAGAGTACAATAGTCCATACGTCTCCATTTGGTACATCCGACATGACATAAGGATTTAATTTCACTGTAGGAGGATCATCATCCACTCCCTCTGGGCCTCTTGTTGGGAGTAAAAGACCTAAAATGTCAGCCTCTACACAATATGTCAGTGTTACAAGTACAATATCCCAGTCAACAGCCATACCTAATGCCAGTGTCATGAACACCATACCACAATCGATGGCCATACCTAGTGCTCAAGTCACTAGTACTATACCACAGATTACACAAACAGGAGGCATTTCCTCATTCTAATATGGCAATCAGAACCCATCTTCCTAGATTGACAGTCAGAATATATTCACACAGATTCCAAATCATAATCCGTTCTCCTAGATGGGTAATCAGAACCCATTCTCCCAAATTCCAAGTCAAAAACAATTTACATAGATTCTGAATAAGAATCCCTTCTCCCAGCATGGTACCCATAATCCATTCACACAGATCCCAAGTCAACCCCAATTTATGTAGATTTCGGACCAGAACATGTTTACTAATATTCTGAAACCAAACCCACCTCAAATACCAACGTTCAATCGAAACCCATCATGAGACCTTGGATTTCAGAATACATACACAAATCCGCATAATCTGCCCAACACATAATTGACCGAGTTTGATGTCTTACAAACACATATGCAGGCACTACAAAAGTAAATGGACAACATGGTGGTGTCAACTAATAAATCCTTTTCAACCAAGGACATATACCCAGTTCCCTTTGATAAATCATTGTACATGACCCCTTTCCCTCACGAGTATGTCATACCGAATCTCCCTAAGTACAATGGCAAACAGAATCCAATAGAACATATAAGGGAATTTTCTGCCATATGCATAGATGTCGCTTATGACCCCACATATCTTATGAGACTATTTCCAAGAAGTCTTGTAGGGATTGCACTAGAGTGGTTTTCAAGTCTAGACTATGGCATCCGATCTTGGGGTGAACTGGCTGAGAAGTTTGTTGAGCAATTCTCCTTCAACATAGACCACGAGATAAATATCGCAACCTTGTGTCACACAACACAAGATGAAGGTGAAACATTCATTGCTTTCTTCCAGAGATGGAGGACTATAGCTAGCCAGTGTCTTGTCAAAATACCTGAAAAACAAAAAGTTACTATGTTCCAGGAAAACCTTCATGCAAAACTAGCAAGTAACTTAAGGGTACATTGTTGTACATTTTTTTGGGAACTAGTGGAAAAAGGGTTTATAATAGAAAAGGATCTCATTGAAAAAGGCGAACTTAAGACATCAACACCCAATAGAAATCTGATCGTGCAAAACACCCCCACTGATAGAAACAAATTTTTGTCTCGCAACAAAAATGTCACCAATGATGGGGTAGTTGATGCTAAAATAGTACAAGCAGGACCACTCATCACATTACCAGGACCTCACACTTCTGCCAACACGCTTAATGCTGTCAATCAACCTCCTAACATGGTCCAAAATACTCAACGTACACAACAACAAAGGAGGTTTCAAAAACGTGAGTTCACTCCCTTAGGGGAACCCATTGAGTCCGTATTCAAACAACTATTACAACATAATCTTATACAACTACAGGAACCAAGACAATACAATCTAGGACAATTTAAACCAGTTTGGTGGGATGACAATGCCTTTTGTGATTATCATAGAACTAAGGGACATAACCTACAAAACTGTCGGCAGCTGAAGAATATCATACATGATCTTGTCGAAAGGAGAATAATTGAAGTTGGTGGACAAAAACCAAAGTCATCAAACACTGATCATTAAGTCTTTTCTGATCCATTACATGACCATGGGAAAGGAACTGTTCCCAGTTCGAGTACTAAGATGAATATGTCAGCCAACTATGTCAGTATCAAGCATGATTATAATAGTGGAAAAACCATTCATTACCTTCACACTACCGATGAGAATATCAATACCATTACTATCAATAAAAATCCTGAATGCGCGGTCAATACTCATCATACTAAGATCACTATCCAAGGCCCCCCATTGCAGCAAACACCATAGCCTCCCAAGTCACAATATAACCTACTTGACCAGTTGGGGAAGACCCCAGCCCAAATTTCAATTTTGGAATTGTTGCATATCTCTCCTGAGCATCAATCTATCTTAGATAAAGCTTTACAAAACACCACGGTCCCCAAATGATCTTGATGTCAATTATTTCAAGGAAATGGTCGGCTATTTGACCAATAATCATCATGCCACATTTTCTCAACAAGAATACACAACTGAAAAGAAAAACCATAATGACCCTTTACATCTGGAAGTCCTTGTTGATGACACCAAAGTTAGACGAGTTTTGGTAGATGGGGGAGTAGGTTTAAATCTGTGCACTTTAAAAATAATTAAGGCATTAGGTTTCTCAGAAGCATGCGTAGACACAACCAAAAGTATTGTCATTAAAGCTTATGATGATGAGGAACGAAAATCAAAGGGGGTGGTAACACTTCCTATTAGAATTGGTCCTGCAGTAATGGAGACAAAGTTCCAGGTCTTGGATCTCACCCTTCCTTATAACCTTCTACTAGGTAGACCATGGATTCATTCCATGAAGGCGGTCCCTTCCACGTATCATCAATGTCTTAAATTCCCTTACAATGGCATAGAAATAACTATAGATGGTGACCTAGATCCATTCTAATATTGCACCAATCTAAAAGAGATCCCCCAATGCCAAGTGCCAGTAAACCAAGAGGCTTCATCATCCAATCCACCTTCCTATGTTGATCCATCCACACTCACTCGAACATCTATTTCACCCTCAATTCCTACCACTCCTAGGGTTGAGATCCAAGACAAGGGTTGTGGAGAGTATTACATGACATCTTATTGTGTTAGCCATTTGATTCCTCCTAAGTCATACGGTTTACCTACATCAGATAGGGGACAATCTATGGTCACTATACATGTTCCTCCTACAACAACTTTCATTAAATGGGGAGAATTAAGCAAAGAGGCCATAAATATAGAAGATGTCACTTCCTGGCTATATAGGGAAGATGATGAAGGACCTCTCTCACTTGCTCACATTCTGACAGATCTATATGGAAAGGGTTTTAGAATCATGTAGAGCAAGGGATATGATGGACAGAGTGGTTTAGGCTTAAACCAAGACAGGAGGATTGAACCAATATTTGTTTCTTAGTGGCCAAAAGGCGTGGGGCTAGGGTTTTGACCAATTCAGATTGGCGTTCCTAGTACCACATCACCCTTAATTGAGGAAGTCAGTGCTTTAGAAGATATTAAGACATCTCACGAACCATCTGATCAATATCACTCATACTCCCCTGACTCCAACGACTATGAGTGGGATTCCCTATCCTCTACCTCTTCCATGGACCTTGACAAACTATTTGGAGAACTTGACTTAATGTTAAGATCCTCACCAAATCCATTGAATTACTGTCCACCAAAGAACATGAAAAAAGAGGAATGGTTTAAACACTACTATTGCGAATCACTTGATCCTACCTCTTGGCAACCTGAGCCATTTGTTTCAAATAATCAAACCTTGGCATTAGGCCCACCTATTAATCCACGTAGATCCAAACCTAAGAGAAAACAAGACTTAGTACAAGACTTTTGTGACCATATGAATAACTCAATCCTTACCTTGACCCCATTAAACTTTGATAACTCTAACGATGACATGTCGTTAGTTTATCCCCAACTCATTGATTGGGACCAACAAGACACACCCGTCTTAGACATTTTTGAGAATGTTGAAGCAATTGCTGATTTATTGGGATTATGAGAAGGCATACCTAACGGTGATCACAAGGCTTGTTTTACCATTGAATTGGACAACAAAGCATATTTTGGGGAATCTCTTCAACCCTCCAGTCTCAAAAATGAGAAAAAGAATAAATAAGATAACAAGGACGACTCTCTAGGTGAAAACCGAAAGGCACCTTTAGACAATGAAAAAGTAAAAAGAAAGGACGCATCCGAAGGTGAAAACCTCTCCGAGGCACCTAAGGATGGAGGTTTGAACATTCTCATCATTGCATAGGAAAAGTCACCCATGCTCGTTGAAGAATCAGTAGAAGTCAACATAGGTACAAAAGAGAATCCCCGACTGGTTTATTTTGCAGCATCATTGACAACAAAAGAGCAGCCAGAATTCCACAACTTCTTTGCACAGAGACAGATAAATTTTGCCTTGTCATATGTAGACGGGTTGGATCCTGAACTTGTTCTACATCACTTACCTTTACAACCAGGTGTCAAACCAGTGAAACAAAAATTGAGGAAAATGCATCCACAAATTCCTTTACTAGTCAAGGCAAAACTCAAGAAATTGTTAGATGTTGGTTTCATTAGATCAATCGACTATGCAGATTGGATTTCCAATCTTGTACCAATCACTAAACCAATAGGGGGCATCTGCATCTGCACCGATTTTAGAGATATCAACAAGGGTTTCCCTAAGGATGACTTCCCTTTGCCTAACATAGACATGATAATGGACATGGCAACAAGGTATGAGATGTTGTCCCTTATGGATGGATTTTCAAGATATAACCAGATCAAAATTGCAACTGAAGACCAACCTAAGATGACTTTCACTTGTCCTTGGGGAACATATTGCTAGAATGTTATGCCCTTTGCACTCAAGAATGCTGGAGCAACCTATCAATGTGCCATGACCACTATCTTTCATGATCTAGTACACACTCTTATGGAGGATTATGTCGATGACCTTATTGTTAAATCCAAGACAAGGGAAGAACATTTACAGGTTTTAGATAAGATATTTCAAAGGATGGAGAAGTATAAAGTGAGACTCAATCCAAAGAAATGTGTGTTTGGAGTCAAGTTAGGAAAGCTATTAGGCTATATCATTTCCAGACGAGGCATTGAAGTGGATCCGACTAAGGTAAAAGCAATCATAGACATGCCTCCACCCACTAATCTCAGTCAACTAAGGACATTACAAGGAAGGTTGCAATCCATTAGAAGATTTATAGTGCAGTTAGCAGATAAGAAACATCCTTTTTCAACATATATTAAGAAAGGGGTATCGTTTGCATGGACAACTAGGTGCGGAGAGGCTTTTCAACTGATTAAGGAATATTTAATCACACCACTAGTCTTAATGCCACCTGTTGAAGGAAGACCATTGATTCTTTATATTATAGCAACACATTCATCACTTAGAGCATTGCTTGCACAAAATGATGATGAAGGTCATGAAAGGGCAGTCTATTATATCAGTCAAACTTTGGTAGGTTATGAGCTCAACTATAGTGCCATTGAACGTGCCTATCTTGTAGTAGTATTTGCTACCCAAAAACTAAGGCATTATATGCTAAACTACAAAACAATGCTGATTGCTAAAATAGATCCTTTGAAATATCTTCTTAGCAAGGCAGCATTAACATGGCGACTGGCCAAATGGGTTATGATACTTAGTGAGTATGATATCTAGTATGTAGAAAGAAAGGCTATTAAAGGACAAGTCATTGCTGATCAGTTATCCGACGCACCAATATAGGAAAATCACCCATTAGTTGTAGACTTTCCTGATGAGTTTATATTTACAATTGACACAAACATAGCATGTAAACTATACTTTGATGGCTCACATACAAATCATGGCTCAGGGGCTGGTATACTGTTTATCACACCACAGGGTGATTCCATCCCTAAGTCATTCAGGATTACATTTCCATGTACTAAAAACATAGCAGAGTATGAAGCTCTAGTGACGGGGTTATGCATGGCAGTCAAGTGGAAAATTAAGAATCTACGGGTATATGGTGATTCTCAACTAGTAATCAGATAGGTAAATGATGATTATGAGACTAAGGATGAGAAGCTTGCTCCCTACAAATGCATGGCTGATAGCTTTAAATAGTACTTTGACAAAGTTGAATTTCATCAGATACCTTATGTTTTAAACAGGGCAGCAGATGTTATGGCTACAATTACATCACTTCTCAACATTCCTAACAATGTGCCTAAGTTTGAGTTCTTGGTAGAGCAGCTTTTGGTCCCAACCTACGATATCCCAGATTCTAAAATGGTGTGTGAAATTGTTGGTCCTGATTCCCCATGGTACAAAGAAATCTATGACTACCTTCATGCCGAAGTCATACCCACTGGCCTATCAAACAACCAACGTAGGACATTCCTTCACAAGTTAGCCAAATACACCATCATCGGAGACACCCTATATAGACGTGCCTTAGATAATACCCTACTGAGATGTCTTGATTCTATTGAAGCACAAGCAACCTTGCACGGGGTGGATGAGGGTATATGTGGTTCTCATTCTAGCGGTCCTACCTTAGCCAAAAATATTATGAGACAGGGCTATTATTGGCCTATGATGGAAAAGGACTCATATGTCTTTGTAACGAAATGTTGCCAATGCCAAGTTCATGGAGACTTGATACATGCACCAGCACAGGAACTCCATCCTATAATGTCACCATGGCCCTTTGTCCAATGGGGACTCGACCTCATAGGTAAGATCCACCCCACATCATCTAATGGAAACAAATTCATTATCATTGCCACTGAGTATTTTATGAAGTGGATTGAAGCCATTCCTATGACATACATTACTGACACATAGATTTATAAATTTATCCATAATTATATCATCTATCGGTATGGTGTCCCTTAGTCCATAATTACCGATAATGGTTGCCCATTTAAGAATCAAGAAGTCTGCCATCTGTGTGATGAATTTCATATTCAACATCACTTTTCCACTCCATACTACCCACAAGGTAACAGACAAGAAGAGCATCTAACAAAACCATCATTAAAATCCTCAAGAAGACTGTCAATGATGTTAGCCGTGACTGGCATTTAAAGCTTAATCCCGCCTTATGGGCTTATCGCACAAGTATCCGTACTCCCACTGGTGCCACTCCCTATTCACTAGTATTTGGTTCTAAAGCTATTCTTCCTATTGAGGTCGAGATTCCTTCCCTAAGGGTATCCTTGAAAGGCCACATTGATGATGAAGAGTACCGAGTATCGAGAATCCATGAGCTAGAATTTCTAGATGAGCGAAGAAAGAATGCATTAGACCATCTCCAAGAATATTAGAATCGCCTTCGTCGTAGCTATAACAGGAAGGTATTGAACAAAAAATTTGACATTGGTGACCTGGTTTTAATGGAGAACCCAAAGAATCAAGCAGAAAGAGAGAAACCGGGAAAGTTTGAACCAAACTGGTTAGGACCTTATATTGTTACAGAAACTTTTGGATTAGGAGCGTACCAACTCTCTACTCCTGAAGGGGAACCATTGTCCTCACCAATCAATATTCTACATCTGAAGAAGTTCTACGCATAGCTTCTAAGAGCCTTGTCTTAATTAGCAAAAATACAAAAAAATCATAAAATCAAAAAAATCGTTACCAAGGTGAAAACCTGGCAAATAGGCATATTGGTAATACCAAAAAACTTAGATAATCCAGACAATAGTAAATAAAAATACTTCATCCACTAGCGAAAACCACTTCAGTGGCGCTTTGGATAGGTACCGTGGTGAAAACCTAGCAAACAGGCGCCATGTGTAGTTGACTCTGCTCCTTTGTCTACTATTATTCTAATCTAGCACTTCCCTGTACATAGTCCACTACCCTGTACATAGTCACCATCCCTGTACATATCCCTTATCTTTCATATCCATCACTTGTATATACCATTCATAATAAGTGGTAGTCTTTCCCATAACCTGGAACGATTGACATCGAGTGCATTTCATATCCCCCATTTTACCCTATTCATAATCAATTGGTCTTATACTCGACTGGGGGAAAACACTTGGCGTGTGTCATATTGATTCTTCCATTGGCGGTGTTGACGACGTAAAACCATAGAAAAATCCACAAACATCACAAAATGACCTAAGAAAACATAAAAACATCAGAAAACTTCAAAAAGACAAAAAAATAAAAAATATTTCAAAAATCCAAAAATAGAGGCAAAGTCAGTCGCACTTGTCAGTCTTTGTCGTTAGTCAAACTACGTTGCCTCTGCAACTGGACGTAGGCAAGGCCATCTGCCGATGTGCCCCCGAGGCTTTAGGTCAATCCGTTTAGGTTTGTCTATATAAAATCATGCTACAATTCATATGTCTATATGAAAAGGTCATTGGTTGTGTTAAACTACGAGGTCTCTGCATGTATAACGTAGGCAAGGCCATCAATCGATGAGCCCCCGAGGCCACACTAGGTCAGTCGATTAGGGTTCGTCACATTCAATTTCACACACGTCTTCTATTTGTAGTCAGTCTTGTTAGTCAAAGTCAAGTCAAACTATGAGGTCTCTGTGCGTATAACATAGGCAAGGCCATCAATCGATGAGCCCCCAAGGCCGCACTAGGTCAGTCCTTTAGGGTTTTTCGTCACACACAAGTCAATTTTTAGCACATCATATCAAGTCATGCATTAATCTAGTGAACAAGTCAGCAATGTCTCTAAGTCAAATCAAACAACTTGCCAAACGAAACAATCAAAACAGATCAACTAATGTCTGCTATAGGATGTGTCCCTCCTGGAAGCAGACATCATCAAAACAATCAGCCTCTATCTTATTTAGGATGAGTCCTTCCTGAATACAACTATCAACAAACCAATTTATGTCTTATATAGGATGAGTCCTTCCTGCATATCAACATTTTCAAACAATCAAACATAGCCTTACATAGGTTATCACATCAATGACATCTGACTCAACATCTTATACGATACATGTCTTTCTAAAACCAAGCTTTTTCATGCCTTATACAGATAGTCATAACATTGAAACCAGACTCACAGTCTTATCTGGTATGTGTATCTCCTGAAATTAGGCTCTATCAATCAATCCTTCTATCAATCAAAACAAATCAAACAAATAGATCAAGTTTTGGAAAATATTTTACTGGCTTTTGACTTTATGGCTTATTTATCTTATCATTTTATTTGACTTGATGACTCGGAATTATGTTACTAGATTTCTCGGGGATGTCCCATGAATGATTTAGAGAAGCAATGATGTATCATAATTCTGTTTTCTTTGACTAATCTTTGTCGACTGTCTTTTAACTTTGATTTTTGAGTCATGTTACTAGTTTCCTCAAGGATGTCCCATGAATGATTTAGAGGAGCGATGATGTCTCATGACCCATCTTTTACTTTGTTTGCTGTTTGTGTTTTTTCTTGACAAAAAGACTGGGGAACTTGTGCCCTTAGTATGAGGTAACGACAATCCTTGTCTGCGACTGTCTGTTATAAGCAAGTGGATGACCTTACACACCTTGATCTATGTCATATCATGGTGTTTTTCTCCATTTGTATTAGTCTCGCCCAATGATGATAAGGTGCAATACCTTTTGTGATATAGTGAAACATCGAAGATTGCTAATACTAACATTCATCTCATTTCTTTTATTATTTCTCAATCTTTCTTTCCGTACTAACAGTTCTTCTTTCTTGCATTATGATGGAGTCTTGTGACACACAACAATATAAGTCATCCTGCATACACATACATGTTAGAAAAATACATACATATAGGCATTTATCATATCTAGGTCATCATGGCATAATAGACATTCATCATCATATAATACATATCATAAGCATTCCATGGAGAAAACAAATGTAAATACATGCATCACATTACATTTGCATAGCATCACATGTAGCATGCATCACACATATAACATCATATTTCATCTCATAACTATAAACTGCATACATCGTATAGAATCAACATCACATAGAATCAACATTATATCATTAGCTGCATCAACACATCATAAAATAGATATGATCATCCATCACATAGGAATATCATATAAACATCACATGTATAAATAAATGACTGCATAATCAATAAATAGAAATGCATATCATGAGAATCGCCGCCAAAATCATATATACATATCGCTCAACAGTGTCACATCATAATGTCATAATGTATCAATAAACATGGAAGCCCGTGGGCTATAGAATCATAATGCAATGTCTCGATACATATCAAGAAGTATCCCTATCCTGAACTACCACTGCTATCATGGCTAGAGTGTGCAAATGACTGATGCCGAGAACCCGATGACTTGTGACCTGAGTGGGGCCTGTTGTATGGACCTGCTCTATGTGGCTACTCCACACCCTCTGTGCTCACTGTCCTGAAGTGGGTCCTGGTCTGAGACCTCTCACTGCGTGCCTCTGAAAAGCTCAAAGCCTATCTCTTTGGAGGAACTGCAGTCTCATATAGATCCCTGTAATAGGTTTCCCTCTCTCCGACTCTGACTAACTCTCTGGCAAAAGTAGCTACTGGCCCAGTACTTAAGGCTCTAATCTCTGTGAATCTTTGGTCTGTCTCATGCCTCTAGGATATGGCCTGATCTCTTTCCATGATGGCCCTGTCCCTCTCCATCTATGCCAAATCTCTCTCAAACATCATAACCCTCATCTGCTCCTCCAAGGATGCAATCTGGGCCCGAAGTATGGCGATGTCAGAATCAACTGCCTCTGTGTCAACCTGTCTGACCCTCGGTACACCATCATCCTCATCCTCCAAATCCTCTAGGATATTTTCTTGGATCTCCTGCTCATGATCATCATCCTCCTCGTCATCATCCTGGTAGGCACCTAGCAAGCCCAAGGCATCAATCTCCACCTCCTCTCTGTCTGCCTTCTCCTCTGTAGGGATATCTGGAATGGCCTCCTTTGCGGGCTTCTCCTCCTCTCCATCGATCTCAACATCCACCTCCTCCCCTCCTCTTCCTATATCTGGCATGGCCACATCCTCCTCTCCCCATCCCTCCTCACGTATCGGTGACAGTGGTGGCCCTCGTCCCCTCTGTCCACGTCTCCCTCTCCTACCACCTCGATGACCATCTCCACCATCATCTCCACCATCACCATGGACCCCTCCACCTCTCTGCCCTCTGCCTCTGCCTCTGCCATGCCTGCCACACGGTCCTATCCCTCGCTGCTCTATCGACACTGGCTGATCTGGATCTGTCAAAGGAATTAGCCTATGCACAACCCACCACTGATCATAATCCTCTGTGGTACCTGGGTCTACCAGACCATCTCTCCATCCCCAAGGAACTGCCTGCAATACATCAATGTCTACCTCCGTAGTGGCCACTGGAATCTCTGGACTCCATAGAGGGATCTCTCACGAAAACCTAGTAAACTCTTCCCGTCCTCTCGGAACATCCTACACCTCTCCGAACTATCGCAATACATGGTCTGGAAGGTGACGCTCTATGATGTGGACATGTGAAACAGTCCGTCCAATCAATTATTGAGTCTAGCGGCAAAACAGAAAATGCTCATCCTCGTTTGACCACTCTGCTCATCCCAAGTATGGCCTCCATGTAAACTGAACCATTGTGTCTATGGCATGCCTGAAGTACCCAATATCTCCCATGTGGTGCTGAGTGTTTTCCCTTGTATAGTAGAAGGCATAGGGAACTCCGTGTTGAACATCAACTGTCACTAGTGGCTGAAAGATAGCGATGTGTTCCCACGCCTATACCATCAGGAGCGTGGTACCACAACTCATAGACTGTGCCTCTCGGTAGGAAATATCATGCAAATGAAAGTACAACATGCCAAGGAGACAGGGACCCCATGCATATACCTCACGTCTCTCTAGCATCCCTACTAGCATCTCCCCCCAACCCACGGGAAAACCATGATCTCAACGGCCAGGAACCACTATGCCACTTATCAAAGTACACACTAAACAGTCCAATCATCTATACCTCTGGGCCAACACATGCTACCTAATCTCATAGTGGTCAAACCCTAACTGTCTAACGTCTGCGTTCGAGTAGTATCTGCACATCTCTGCAACACCCCGCTGGGTATCATAACTCACCCATGTAACTCTGATTGGAAGTCTGAGGATCCTGTAGACATCCTCCAAAGTAACTATAGCCTCTCTAGTAGGTAGGTGAAAGGAAGATGTCTCCGAGTGCCACCGCTCACACAGTACTGTCAATAAACCTCGGTTCGCCCGAATCTGGGGCATGTCTGTAACATGAAGAAGACCTAGGTGCCATAGGAAACGTTGCTCTGCACTCCACAAGCTGTCTCAGAAGCGAAAAGTCATGGGTCTCGACTCTCACATATATACGGTGTCTAACACAACCTGCAATGGCATTATACATGCCTCATGTCAGCATCAAACATCTATCCTAGTGAAAACTGACTAGATTAACTGCTATTCAAATGCATCATTGTTTTGCAAATGCGTCATTCTTTTGCACATGCATCGTTATTTTACATATGCGGTGCACAAAAATCAAATGTGTCATTTAATTACACATATGCGTCACTATTTATCAAATGCGTAACTTTAAAATGCATATGCGTGCATGATAACAAATGCGTCTGTGAAAATAATTATTATTTGCAATTGTGTAGTAAAATACGAATGCGTCAAAGGAAAATCAAATGTGTTGAACAATAAACATATGCGGCTAACTAAATTACATATGCGTTGTTCTATAACACATGCGTTCAACTAAACTACAAATGCGGTGAACCGCACAAAAGCTACACTAACTTATCTACGTGGTATTTCAAATGCGTTGATCCGCATGCAAATGCGTCGTTTACGCATTCACATGCGATGTTTTAATAAAGTGACACATACTAAAAATTCAAATTAAATGCATAAAAACACGTGCAAATTAAAAATTTCAAAAGTCAAGTTTGAGGTACATACCGGGGGGTCTGCGTCGGCTGGCCGCCTGAAGGTCCGGATCCTGTAAGCTCGATGATAGGTGTTCAGAACAGGAGACATCGTCACTGTGGGTGCAGAGCTAATTCTCAATTCTCAAAGCTAGGTGGGTGAAAATGAATTGGTTTTTACCCCAATTTCTATATATACCTAAGGTTTTGGTGGCATTCTTTTCTACTGGCCGCGTCAACTTTCGACTTCAATTGACCCGTACCCCTCCGTACCATGTCCGACTTCAATTCCGTCAACTCCACTACATTTCTGGCTATCCAATGGACTAATCAAGATCATTTTCAAATTTTTCTGAACTTTTTCAAAAATTTGTCAATATTCCTGAGGGGGCATACCTTCACTTGTTTTACACTGGGGAATTATTGGGGCATATTTCTTATCAATTTTCTTTGACACAAAGCCAAAATGACATTGTATCAAAGAGGGGCAAATGTAGACACCAAAATTTGGTCTAAGCCAGCAACTTCAATATTCTTCATAATTCGTATTCTTCATCATGATTAAATAATGTCAATTATTTAATTATTCTCTATAGTCTGTTATTTCTTCTATAATTATATAATCTTAATTATTTAATTAATTCACACTTTCTTTATTCTATCGATTAATTAAATAAATCTTTTCATTTAATTATGTTACTAATTAACCTTATCCTTCTTGTCAAATTAAATAAATTCTTATTTAATTTACTCTTTATCATACTTCAACTATAATTAAATAAATCTTTATTTATTTAATTATTCATTTAAATCCCTTCATCACTTAATTAAATAAATCTTATTTATTTAATTATTCTTCAAATATCAAATCTTGAATTAAATGAATTATTTAATTCATGAATTCTATTTTAACGCATTTCATGTGAGTTATCTAAGTATTCACTTTTAATCGACTCAAAGATCTATTTTAAATCACTCAGTTAACTCTTGATTTAATGTATGAGTGGCTTTCTTGAGTAATCTCTTCGTCAAATAGTTCAATCGTCCAATTCTAAATCATTTGCATGTACATGCAGATTAATTAAATATTCCTATTTAATTAATTAAACCTTGTGTGTGCATTCGAACAAGAGATGCTTTAATCCATCTTCCTCTTTGTGATGCAAAGATAATTCTTCTGTTTTCGAATACCAAACTGGAAGATTAAATCATTTATTTAATCTTTAATTCTATTTCTAATTTATATCACTCACGTCATTACTAACTGCTATCAAAATGCATGACTAATCAGTCAATCTCAACCGTCCGTTGATCTTTCAATCCTATCCTGTCGTTCGAATAATCAATTTTCTATAAATTGATCTGGTCTTCATCATTCCGATCTCCCTCAAAATCTTATGACTTTTTGGAGCACCTATCTTGAATCTTCGATGTTTTACTAAATCATTATCATAGGCTATACTTGCACGAAGCTTTGAAAATCTGAGGGAAATTATACTACTACAAGCAAAACGGAGAAGGACAACATAGATAAATCATGAAAGAATGTAGATTGGGTGAGATTGTTTCTTTATTTATGTTTTGAATTCCTTTGTACTTTGTTGATATGACTTAGATTGCATTTAGATTTTTATTGCATGTTTGCTCTGATCTGTTTCTTTTTGCACTTTCTAGACGTTACAGGAGGCACGAGTGAAGGTAGTGCAAAGGATGGGTAATACTACTACTACCTAGGAATAGAGGGATCAGGTGTCAGGTGAGCTGTGGGTCACCTTGGCTGAGTGAGATTTGACGATGATGCCAAGTAGGAACATGAAACTCTTTAGAGCCAACTCGATGACTTGGTCAGGTAGCTTGTAGGGGATCAATGAATTCGAGATGCACTTAGGATGATAGAGATTCACATAGCCTCCCTTGAGGGAGAGATCAGAGGATTCCATGTAGCGATGTATATTTCCCAGTCTCACAAGGCCCGCTCTATGTCTATCGTCCAACCTCAGCCACAACCACAACCACAACCACTAGAGCTAGAGGGCTTTGTGAGCCATATGCCTAAGGCTTAGCCAACCATTTTGTACAACATTTTTATAGTCATGACACACATTTTACAGATCATTTTTGATGTATAGTCATTTGATACATATATACATCAACCACTCAATTTTTGTTGACAGTGGCACAATACATGTACATGACATTGATACATATATATATATATATATGTATATATATACGTGAGATACTGATTCTGATTCTGATAACATGGTGTTCTTTATTTGATGTGTATGTTCCTTTCTTTCATGTATGTTGATGTAATGGATTTTATATGTATGGATGTATGTTAAGTAAGATGCTATCATGATTTAATAAACACACATGGATTTATGTTAACCAAATACAATGATGATCTAATTGCCTAACCAAAATATGTAATGTAATTCATGGATACATGGCATAGTAAAACAAATGTATGTATGTCTCTCTCTCACACACACATGGTTGCATCATTAGATAAAAAATTTCATAGTGTGTTAATGAAGGAATGTCAAAACACATAATGCTACAACACCTAAAGAGAGAAAATTGCACAAATGACACATAGACACTACACATAGTATTGACGAAGATGTGTTGCATTAACATGATATTTTAGAGGCATCGAGCATCCATAGATGACAATCCATATGAACTAGAACCATACATGAAGATGACAATGTAAGGGCCTAACCAATTAGGGATGAACTTACCCTTTTGATTAGGTGGCACATTAACATTTCTCTAATTCTTGTAGAGAACTAGGTCACCTACCTTGAAATTTCTAGAGAGAACACCTTGATTATACTATTTGGATAATGATCCTTGATAAGCCTTAAGATGGTCGAGGGCCTATAATTGGTGCTCATCAAGCATCTCAAGTTGATGCAAATGATTAGATCAATAAGTCTTGTCATCAATTATCCCCTTAAGGGAAACCCACAAAGACACAATTTCCAACTCTAAAGCTGTGATAGCTTTGGAACCATACACGAGGTTTAAGACATTGCTCTCATCACCATATGAACACTTGTGTGATAGGCCCATGAAGCATACACCAATTGTATTTTAGAAGAGATGTGAGTAGCAAAAAGAGAATTTTTAAGAACAAGGTATGATGTTTTCTGATATTCCTAAGTATGTAGGTCTGTGGACATGTTCCAATTGCTGTCACAAGTTAAAGTTATGGTCCCTTTGTTGGAAATGATGAAGATTGATGAGCACAAACATAAGATAGTCACCCTTATCAATGCCACAGTTGTAGCCTACATTGATCAAGTGGTGTGTACTCCACCAAGAGTGATTAGAAATGACTTAAAAGACAAGGAAGTAGAAAGAGCAATCACTGAGATCCCTTAGATCTACTTGGGAACTATAATTATTGCTTGTCCCAACCAAGTAGATCCATTTTTTGTAACTAATCATTGATGGAAAGTTATTGAAGAATAGCATGATAGATTCAGGAGCTTCTTTAAACATAATGCCAGTTGAGATTATGAAGGATACATGATTAAAAATAGATAGTGCTTATGGAAAGTGCTATGCTATAGACTCTAGAGACGTACCTGTGATTGGAGTGATTAAAGAACTCCCTTACCAACTTGTTGCATTCCCAAGAAAGGAATTTACCATGAACATTATAGTGGTGGACATTCCACCCAACTATGGGATGTTGTTGTCAAGGAAATGGAGTGCCTCCATTGGGGGAGGTATGCAATGTGACAAGTCTTATGCCACATTCCCAATTGATGGAAAATAAATCAAATTAGTTAGGGAGTCTAGAGTCCCCCACATGATAGAGTTTGCTATACTAGCATTAATGATTTTAGAGTTGAAGAGTTACCAAAAGAAGGTGACAAGCAACCTACACTCCTTGAAAGAGAGATAATGAAGTTGTCAGATAATAATGACCTCTGGACAATGTATTTTGATGGATCCTATTCAAAGGAGGGGTCAAGTGCAGGAATAATACTAATATCTCCTACCGAAAAAACTTTCAAATTTTCATTCTCCCTATTATTTTTGTTCACAAATAATGTGGCAGAATACGACATTGCTACTAGGGCTAAGGTTAGCTGAAAAGCATGGTATCAAGAAACTAAGATTCATTGGTGACTCAAAGCTAGTTCTTTCCTAGGTCAGATCAAAGTATGCATCTAAGAATAAACAATTGAAATAGTATAGAATGTTGTATGAGACTCAATTGAGCAGTTTGATGCTTTCGACACAGATTAGTTAGAGAGAAAAAAGAACCAAGTAGCTAATTTATTGGCCAATATTTCTCTCAGGCTAATTTATTGGCCAGTATTGCTCTCAGGCTAGATGAAATCAATTTTTTTGGCATTTCCAAGGTTGAGTTGCAGACATGGCCTTCAATCCCTAACAACATATAAAACTGGAAAGTCTTTAATGATGATGAAGATGTATACTAAAGTTTTTGACATGTGTGGACTAGTATGAAGGTTAGGAGATTGAATTGAAGCATTTTTTGAGATTGTGGATGAGAAGGAAACAATATTTGGTAATGAAGTCATTCAGCTTAAGACTAATAACATCCCTAAGGGTCTTGTGGCCTTAAAGAGGGTCTTTGATGGCCCTGACCAAAGAAATACCAAAAAATCATCCACATATCTAGAGGACTTAGAGGAGGTGAACCTAGGTGCTGAAAATGTACCAAAGAAAGTGTATGTGGGCAAGAAAATGAAGCCCAAAATTAAAACAATGTTGATTGATTTACTAAGAAGATATAGGATTTTTTTTATTGGTCATATGATGACCTAAAGGCATACAAAGAGGAGCTATTTCGGTATGAGATTCCTCTTAAGTCAGATGCAAAGCGCTCTAGCAGAAAATATAGGCCTATTAACTCCACCTTGGCACCAAAACTACAAGAAGAATTGTTGAAGCTAAGAGATGCAAGCATCATTAATCCTATCATGCACTCATCTTAGGTTTCTAATCTTGTGCCAGTGAGGAAAAAGAATGGTGACATCAGATTGTATGTGGAATTTAGAAACCTTAATGTGTCATTGTTGAAAGATAACTATCCATTTACAAACATGGAGGCCATGTTACAAAAGGTAATTGGCTGTGAACTTCTATCAATGATGGATGGATTCTCTGGCTACAATCAAGTAAAGGTTAAGGAGTTTGAGTAGTATAAGACTACATTTACAACTCCTTGGGGAACCTATGTATATGTGAGAATTCATTTTGGCCTAACCAATGCTGATGCTACCTTTCAGAGAGCTATGGATGTAGCTTTCTCTAATTTCATACATTTTCTTAGTAGTTTATCAAGATGATCTAACTGCTTAATCCAAGAAAGAGGAGGAGCATTGCATGCACTTGGATAAAATTTTTATCAGGGATTTGGAGTATGGGATCTTACTCAACCCTAAGAAGTGTGCCTTTGGGGTTACTGAATTCAAATTGCTAGGACACATAGTGTCTGAAGAAGGAGTGAGAATTGACCCTAAAAGAGTAACTGCCATAGATAAGATCCCACCACCAAAGAATGCAAAGGGCATTCAGTCATTCTTTGGATAGATAAATTTTCTGAGGAGATTTGTTATAAATTTTGTAGAGATCACAAACCATATAAAAAATGCTAAAGAAGGATGAAAAAATGGTATGGAGTGAAGATCCAAGTAAAGCTTTTCAAATTATTAAACAAGCAATCAAGGAGGCTTTAGTCCTTAGAACTTTATACTTTTCCAGGCCACTGTAGATTTTCTCTTTTGCATCCTTCGATACAATTGTTGCAATCTTATTGCAAAAAAATGATGAAGGATATGAGTAGTCAATTTCCTTCTTTAGTAAATCATTACAAGCTGCTGAGTTAAAATACAACATGACTAAAAAACAAGCTTATGATTTGGTGAAGGCGATTAAGAATTTAAGAACTTATCTGTTTGGTGCAACAATTGTTGCATATGTACCTTCAGTTGTTGTTAAAGACATATTTACTCAATAGGAGGTCATAGGTAGAAGGTGTAGGTGGATCAACTAGATCTAGGAGTTTAATATATCAATATTGAGATTACTAAGCTTGTGAGATGAAAAGGGTTAACAAAGTTAATGGCAAGTAAAATCTAGAAGCCAACCAAATAAATAATGTTGATGTTGTGGATGTGCATCGTATTTGTGACATGCAAAACTCTAAATGGTATAGGAATATTGTTCACTACCTACAGACAATGCAATGCCCTAAAGGGTTGATTGATAATGAGAAGAGAACACTCAAGATCCAAGCCATCAAGTATGTAATAATTTTGATAATGAGTTATGGTGGAGAAACATGGATGGAGTACTACTAAAATGTGTCAATGGGAAACAAGCTCAAGAAATTTTGTATGAGATGCATAATGGTGTGTGTGGTGGTCACTACACGGCCAAAAAAACTACTCATAAGATTCTAAGGGTAGGTTTTTGGTGGACCATATTATTTAAAGATGCATACATATTGGTAAGGGTATGCGATGCATGCCAAATATTTGTTGGTAAGTTGAGGTTTCAGGAAACTTACCCCTTAGACCAGTTTCAATACAATCACGTTTTCAACAATGGGGTATTGACTTCATTGGTGAGATTGTAGAAAAGTCAAGTGGCATAAACTCATGGATATTGGTAGCCACATACTTATTCACAAAATGGATAGAGGCCATTCCCATAAAGAGGGCCATGAGTAAATTAGTCACTGATTTCTTAATGAATAACATTTTGACTAGATTTGGGGCACCTAAGAAGCTGGGACTTGATAATGCTATGCGTTTTAGGTTATAAGAGCTTGTTATCTTTTGCAATAAATATGGCATCTCACTTTCATACTCATCCCTTTATCACTAACAAGGGAAATGGACAAGTTGAGTCCACTAATAAGAGTTTACTAAATATTATAAAAAGGGTGATTGAGAAAACCAAAAGAGCTTAGGATTCCAAGTTGAAGCAAGCACTTTGGGCTAATAGAGTGACAATCAAGAAAGCCACAGGGTAGTCACCTTATGAATTGTTTTATGGGCTTGAGGTTAGAATTCCTACAAACAATTATACTACAAATGTATAAATTCATACAAGACTATGATGATGATATCCAGATGATATGCAAATCAGGATAAATGCTATGGTAGAACTTGATGAGACAAGAAGAGTAGCTCAGTAGAAAAACATGAAGAGGCAGCTGCAAGTATGACAAAAGGTCCTCAGTTAGGAAATTCAAAATTGGTGATATGACCTTGATGTGAAATGCAAGACTGCAGGAGAAGGGAAAATATGGTAAATTTGATGCCCTATGGTTAGGACCATATCTAATTAGCAACACACATGGCACATGAGGACTCTTATTTCTTGTAAAATTTTATTGGTGTACTTCTTGAACTGCTAGTACATGGATAGTTCTTGAAGCCATACTTCTCCTAAGGTATGTTCTCTTCCATGTACACTGTATTTTTATGTAAATAGGCCTGGTTTGGTTTGAATGCCTTAGGTAGTTCCCTAGTTTTTGTTCTCTATTTTGGTTTGCTTCAACCTAGGATGTTTGATATCTCACCATGCCTGTAAGAGGCATGTGGCCCCAATTGGAGCCATTGGTGGAATCCCTCAAAAATTTTGTGTTCCACTAGCTTTAAGTCCATATCTAGTTATTAATAGGTCTTAATTGTTTGTCTTTTGGGTAAGGTTCTGGGTTTAGGGTTTAGGGTTTATCAACCTTCCTTTTAAAAACCTTAGTCCCTTTTAGTCGAATTCTTCATTGGTATATCTTGGTTAGTGGTATGATGTTTTTCTTATGGTTGGCGCTTTCAAATATTTACCTTTTATCCTAAGGTTGGACTTATGCTTTGAATTTCTTATGTCATTATTCCCCATGCTACCTAAGTGGCCCCCCTTTAAATAAATTTTAGGCATGTGCACAAATGTTTCACTTAAGTGATGTCCATTGTGTGACTTATGCACATCATTCTTAACTTCCTTCTCATCGACTTCATATCCACGATGCACGATGCATAGTGTTTCTTCCTATTGCTTGCTACCTTCACATCGCTAATTGTTATATGCCTGCTTAAATCCTTTATACGATGAGCGATGTCTTATATTTTCCTTCACATTGCTAGCTTTCTTTGCATCACTAATTGTATCTTCCCACTCATTTTATTTCAACGATATGTGATGAACATATTTGGTTCATTGTGACACTCTAGTGAATCGTGGTTTGCTTACTGCTAGCTTGTTTCATTCTAGCAATATGCAATGGTCTCTTGATTCCTTGTAAGGGACACATGTATCACATCCCATCCATCATTGCCATCCTTCATAGCACTAATTTCATCCTTGCTTTCTGAAAGCTTTGTGCAATGTGTGCTGAGTGGCTATCATCATGCCACTTGTCTTAATCATAGACCATCACCCCACTCCTTCACATCACTACTGCATTTTCATCTCTAAGTACATTTGAGTGATGATCAATGGGTGATAAAAGAAGATGAAGAATATTCTCAAAGATGTTGATATTTGTCAACACATCACATATCTCAATTACATCATAGTTCTATTTTCAAATCCTCATACGAAAAGTGTGATGCATGATGTGCTACTATAAAGAAAGACAAAAAGGGGAATATGTTGAAAGGATATTCCAAAAAAAATGTGTCATTTTGTAATTGCATCGCAGACATCCTATGTATTACAACTTGCAATTTTCTTAAAATAAGGAAACAACAATGAGCAATGAAAGGCTTAAGCCTTTCTTTCATCACATGGTCTTAATGCATTATTGTTACAGTTATAAACATGAATAGAATTTTAGCAATCTGAGAAATGAACGAATGGAGGATATTCTTGGGAATATTCCTTCCATTGTTGGGATTCTTCACATCATGGTTTCAATTCTTCAAGTCAAAAACATATCAGCAATGAGAGATGGCTTCATAAACAAAGTTGTTGGCTAATTTTTAAAGAAGATACATGGCATCACCACAAGGCATCACACCAAATGTTCACATCGCCAGTTCACAAAAAAGAATCAAAAAGAAAAATGTTTTATGATGAGCACAAAAAATTGTTGATCATGTTTTAAAACAAATTAAGCAATGATGAAAATTCAAACATGAATGACTAAGTGTCAGATGTACTCCTGTTCACTTGTGCAAGTTGTCCCTCACCATTAATGGTGTATCTACCTGCATTTGAAGGTCATAAAAGGTTGAATTATTCATTTTTACACCATATTTGCAATAATTCGAAGGAGAAGGTATGAAAAGGAGAATTTAGGCAAGAAAAATTCAAAAGGCAAAAAGCTTAGGGTTCCTGGGGAAGTGAAAATTTTTCTTCTCTGTGTGAATTTTCCAGTGGAGATTAAATTGGGTAGAATTTACTAGTATTAGTGAAAGAAAATTGTGACCTAGGGTTTTTTACAATTGTTGTTCTAAAATTGTAAAAGGAAAATTATATACCCTAGTTTGTTTGAAGTAAAATACTAGTACAGTTAGTTGTAGAAGTTTTAATTAAACATCGTCAAGAAAAACCTTAGCTACTAGTTTCAATGGGTTAGAATGAACCTTGGTTCGCTTGAACCCATGGGGGTTTTCTTGAACCCATGGGGGTTTTCTCGAACCCATGGGGGTTCACTCGAACCCCCCTGGTTTTGGTGAGCCCCCCCTTTCCTTGATTTTTGACCTTGTTAAAAAAAAATCAAAATTTTTGCACTTCAGAGCTTGGGTTGAAGATGAAAATGGTAAATAATTCATAGACCCAACTAGAATCAGGTTGTCCTCAGAACGAGCTATCCAATGAATATAATTTTAATATGTTTTGGCTTTATTATGTATTTGTTTTTTTAGTTTTATTAAACATAGGTTTTTCACCGAAAATCAAGATCTTTGTTCTACACATGTGGAAAAATAGTAGATAATCAATTTTTTTTTGAAAAATATGAGTGCACCAGATATTAAAGTCCTTGATCCAACAAAAAAATAAATTGAATTTTGATACATACAAAAAAGGTTACGCGTTATACGATTGCGCTATGTTTGAATTGTAATTGGTTTGACTTTGATACCTAATTAAAGAAAAAATATTCAATAAAAAACTATCTAACCAAGTGGAAGCACTAGATATCGGAGTTAGAAATCTAAGTTGGAAAGAATTATAATTTTATCCTTCATGGAAATTTTTTTATGCGTTATATGGTGAGCATCACTTTTAAAAAATGTTGTTTTCTGAAAAAAATAGTTTTCGAGGGAGATGGAAAAAGAAGTGCAATATGATTCCAATTTTTTTGAAAAAAACATATTTAGAATATACATAAAAAATTTCATGAAACTCTAGTTTGCATCGTCTTCAAACTCCTCACGGTTTAGCCGCTATAGGTGCCTGAAAGTGAAGATTTAGTTAAAAAAATTTATTCCAGTGTCCAATTTGGCGAAAAATTGTAAACCACTATTGTGGGATCACCGAAATGGAGAAGGAAAATGTAAAGAAGGCCAAGGAAGAAACCTCAAAGGTTGTTGCCTATATAATTGAAGGTGTTTTAGGACATAAGGTTTCTATGGTTGTGCATAGATCGAATAATGTGTGGAATGTATATAAGAGTATCCATGAATCCCACCAAAGATACTCCATGAATCCCACCAAAGATACACTCAAGTGTAGAATGATTTCTAGAATGATTGGAGAAAATTGAGTGGAGGGGTTGGTGCTCTCAAAGAAATGATGCCAAATATGAAGGATAATCCTAAGGCTCCCACACATATCCCAGAGTTAATGAAAGAAATTGACTTATTGGGGGAAATTTCAACTTCCCATGGTAAGCTAGGTGTGTAGCTCCAAAGAAAATCAAAGATATTTAGAGAAATAGAAGGGTATGGAACACCTAAGATGTTAAAAGATGAGGGGGAGCAAAAGGAGTTTAATGAATGGAAATCAAAGGTGGGAAACTTGCTCCCTTACTTCAAGGTAGCTATTAAGCTAATCGATTGCACAATGTTGAATAGTGCTCTGCATGATATGACCAAAATTGTGGTATGGATGCATTTTTCATAGAGGCCAATATATTAATAGATGCCAAGTATAATCTGCACAATTCCAAAGTGCAGAAATTATTGGATACTCAGTGGCCCATCGAGGAGGAGTATAATACATGGCTTGGGAAGTTTACAGATTAAGCCTTTGATAAAGTATTGATAAAATTATCTCCTAATAGTTTGAAAAGTGATGGCATATGATGTTGATGTGGAAGTTCCTTGCTCTTTTCCATTTTCTTATTTTCATGCTTTATGTCCTAGAATTTTGGAAGCATGTGGAAGAAGTGCTTTTCTTGCGGAACAAATATCTACATCAAGCAAGGATGTCTTTTGGAAGGTGGGGAATATCTGCTCCAACAAATGAAAATAGTTTTTCTCTTATGGATATTTCCCCCCATATATTGCAAATATAACTATATTTTGGAATGAATTGTAATTTTCAAATGAAAATGTGACAAGTGTCAATTGGCCTAAAGCTTGTTTTTCTCCCTTTTTTTTTATAAAAGAGAATTTAGGGCCATTTGACAGGGTCGTTGTTGAGTGATTTTGAGAAGAAAATTGTAACAAAGAATGTAGACACAATTTTTCTAAGTTTTGTATAGGTTTTGGAGTTTTGAGTATTTGATTATTAGCATTATATACCAGTACTATTACATCTAAATGCAAATGGCATATTTCTAGAGCCTTTTTTCTCCATTGTCTACTTTATATAAATCATGAATGAAATTGATCAAAGATCTTTCAATTCATCTTTGTGGTATTCCCATTGAATGTTTGTTTATTGTTAATGCTCTTGTTCAAAGAACAAGATAATTTGCTTTAACATGAATGAAGGTTTATGTGAATGTATGCTAGGATAATTAATATTGGCTTGGGATTTTGAGTTAAATGATGTAATGCATCGTTTAATAGCTCTATTGTGATAGGTAGAATGTTGTTGTATTGTTTTAATTGAATGGTTTAAGACTCCATGCCCTGAGATAAGGAACAATTTAGTCTTAAACCATTACATTCACAATTCAATTTAAATCTTTACTTTCAGCTTGAATGTATGTTTTGAGTTAAGTTTCACCATATTCTCATTTTATAGATTGATAAATGTTGTAAGATCTGCTAGATCTTTTAGGTATTTCATCTATTAAACAACAATTAGGAGAATATATCTATTGTTACAATGTTCATAGGTAGAATGACACAAGAGAGGTTGAGAACATTGTTAGGGATTACCCTCCCAGGTTTTGTAGAGCCCAAAGTGTAGAGGGAGAGTCTTGAAGATTTTCACTTGTCAAGTTGGCTAGTCCCTCCTAATTATTGACTATTGAATTTGGTAAATTCATAGGTAATTGTGAGATCAACTTGGTTTAGATCGGGTGCATGAAGTTGGGTTACAATTTTGTGGCCAATTTCAAAAAAAACATTGAAAACTCATAACACGAGCGCATTATAAAGTGCTCGCGTTATGGAAATTTAAAAGAAAAAAAAGTGAAAGTGATTCATTTTATGTCAGTTGTTCTTCTGCTCTGCCCTCAGCCAAAAACCCTCATTTTTGTGCTCGCATTCTAGGAGGAGGGATTGAGAAAAAATATTCAACAACAGTTGCTATTTCTTTGCAAGGATGGTGCCACGATGACGAAGAGGTGGGAGAGGTAAGTATTGTTTGCTATTTGTTTTGAGTTTCTTAGTTTTAGGTTGATTTTGTTAGTTTAAGGTTATATTTGATATATAAACCTTTGAATTTGTAGGAGATGCAAATGAACCTACAAACCCACAAAATCCTCAACAAGAAGAGCAACCAAATCCTGAACAAGAAAATCAACCTCAACAAAAACCTCCTCCACCAATCCCTCAACACCCTCCTAACACCCAACAAAGTTTAATGAGTGAGATTAAGAGCAACAAAAAACAAATTGAGGATTTTATTAGTAGGTTGAGTGATCCAAATGGTTCAACCATAGAAAGAATGACCCTCACAAATTCATTGAAAGATATGTTAAAAAATATGGATTCAATTAGCAAACAAATAACTGGATGGCAAGATAGGAGGTAGGCGGCTAGGGAATATTATGTAGATAAACTATCATATAAACAAGTAAAGGATTTAAAAATTACAAAAGGTGATTTGTGTTCATTATTCACTGACCCACACACAAATCAAAATCTTAGCCTCAATGCAAAGAGGTTTCCTATTCATTGGTGTCACCACTAAGAGATTAGGAACCATTTTTATGATAGGTGGTACATGGTCTTTGATGACCAACCATGCAACAATTGTGAAGTCCCCCAGTATTTTCTTAGGAAACTATACAGTGAGTTCATATTGAACAAAATCCCAAATTATTTTGATATGAGGGACTTCCAAGGGAGAGGTGGGGGGTCAGATCAGGATAGGTCTGGTGCACAACCGGATCCTATGCGGCAAGGGAGATGAGCTCTCGCTAGGCCGCCTTGTGAGCACATCGTTATGCCTTCCATCGTGAAGGAGAGTGCCGACATAGTGACATTGTAGGTGATCAACATTTTGACCCAGAGTTTCATCCATCATACTAGCCCTACTCTATAGTACCATGCAGGGGAGTCTTTGAGTGGTTTCCTTCAAACCCATGTGTGTCAATCTTGCGGGGTGACTTGTTAATATGACCCCACTGGCACTCAAGAGGTTGTTGCAGAGGATCTG
The DNA here is from genome assembly GCA_007258455.2 of Sequoia sempervirens. Classification (NCBI taxonomy): domain Eukaryota; kingdom Viridiplantae; phylum Streptophyta; class Pinopsida; order Cupressales; family Cupressaceae; genus Sequoia; species Sequoia sempervirens. Next base: position 51,834,196 of record VDFB02179234.1, read on the forward strand.
TATGCAGCTACGAAGATGGAGAGGGCATCTGAAATTTTGTATGATGTGTATGGAATTGATACTTGGGTAAAAGTTAGCATGTTCATTGAATTTAATTTATTAAATTTCAATTTTTAAATGCAAGATTAACTAATTTAGTTTAATGGTTTTAATAAAATTGCAGGGTCATAGTGTTGAGACTAGATACACCGGCCCTCCACCTAATTATTTCTATAGTACACCTATCGGCGGGTTATGTAACTAGTAAACAATTATAAATTTATTACATGCTAATATCATTGTTTTACGAATGGTATTTTAATATGTGATTTTGGATGTTGAACAGGGTAATATTGGAGGTTTTGAGGGAACACCTCCCAGTGCCAGTGGATTTACTCAAACCTTCATGTAGGTAATAGAATAAAGAGTTTAACTAATGAATTTTACTTAATAGATTTTTGTATTTTATATTCATATTGTTGGTTATGTTGCATTGCACATCATTCAAACTCAAAGCATTACTTCACATTCCATAACTAATAACTAGATGTTGATAGATGAAAAGATTTCAACTTCAATATGTAGTTGTTTAGAAATTCAACATAAGCAACTTGATGCAATTTCTTCACATGGAGGCATGTACTTGCAAAGGTGCACCTGCACGACAAACTATGGATGCTTGGAAAAAATCAATGAAATCATAATAGTAAGCAATAACATAGACAAGGAAATTAGTAGTTTCAAAAAATGCCTTGAAGAAATGCGGTCTCATGGCACAATGGAATTCCATTCCATCACCATGAGACCACATTTCTTCGAGGCATTTCTTCAAAATTCTCACCACCTTTTCTATGATACCACTTTTTTCATACATGTGCACCAAAGCATCTTATCAAACTACTCGTGCTTCCTTGCTGCTATGGCTAAAAGCCTAAAATAGGTGCTTTTCAACAAACTATGGATGCTTGGAAAAATATCTATCAAAGCATAATAGTAAGAAATAATTTACCATAAAGAAGGAAATGAACTTTTTGAAAAAATTCCTAAAAGAAATGTGTTCTTATGGTGATGGAATGCCATGACGTGCATTTGTTTGTAATGGCATTCCATCACCACGAGACCCCATTTCTTTTGAGACATTTTTTCAAACAGTTCAAGTTGTCTTCTCTATGCCACCACATTTTTCATACATGTCTATGAAAGCATTTAATCAAATGATTCAACAGATTGATGCTATGGGTAAAGGCCTAAAAACACGTCCTTTCGAACAAGATATGGATAGGGAAAATAGTAAGCATGATAATAAAAAATATATAGTTTAATAAGTACTCAAAATTTTGTTCATTAGATCTCATACACTATAAGTCATGACATGGATCACTATTGTAACTTTTTTGTAATTAAATAATGTTTTGTTTTATTTTCAGATGTTGGTTGTGGAAACACCTCCAAATGTTATGAGGGAAATGGATATCGGTGTTTCATCCACTATACAATCCTCGATGGCTCTGACAGGGGAGATATGAGGAAAATTACTAAATTTCAATTTACATTTGTTGTTATATATGTTAGTTTGAGTGAAAAATCAAACCAAATTATTGATTTGTAGTCTAATTTCTATTTGGATGGTTTATACAGGGCTTGAGCATGCCTCAACATAGGCTTACGAATATTTTCCTAGTGGAGAGTGATCGTGAGATGG